>NW_019013374.1:0-13339 GCF_000150535.2 Carica papaya | reverse complement strand
TAGATCAGTATCGAGAATAAACCTGGGTCTGTCGGATACACTGTCCTAGCACTTTATGTAACTGACTATCTCCGAATATACATCTTACTAGCTGTCTAAGGGAGTCGATCATCTTGATGGCCAAGAAGTGGAAAGACTTGGTAAACTAGTAAACAATCACACAAATGACGTCATTTTTCAAGCGTCACCTAGGCAATCATATCACGAAATCTATTGTGATGTGTTTCCACTTTCACTCCAGAATCGATAATGGTTGTAAGTAGTCTACTTGGGCGTTGATGTTTTGTCTTGAATTGTTAACACACCAGACACTTGGAAACAAAGTCGGCCACCTCTCTTTTCATCTCGTTCCACCAAAATCAGGATCGCATACTTTGATATATCTTAGTGCTTTCAGGATGCGTGGCAAACTTTGAGCTATGAGGCTCTGTCATGATGTCCCTTTTAAGCTTACTGCCACATGGAACACACACCCTGTCCTGAAATCTAAGCAACCAATCGGTAGAGACTCAAAATTATGAATTTACTGCCTGTTCTACATCTTTCCTGAGGGCTACTAGGGTGAAATTAGCAGATTGAGCTTTCTTTATTCTCTGGATCAACTTAGAATGAACAGTTAGGCGGGCTAAGCATGTAACTCTCTTCATGTCCTAAAGTCGTACTTGTTGTGCGGTCCCTATTATCTTGCATTCTGAAACCATTATGTGAGCTAATATACATGTACTTTTTCTGCTACGTGCATCAGCTACCGTGTTGTCCTTACCCGGTTGATACAAGATGTTACAATCATAGTTCTTGAGGAGTTCTATCCATTTACTCTGACACATATTGATATCTTTTTAGAGAATATGTGTTTCAAGCTCTTATGGTCAGTATAGATTTAAAAAGTCTCCCCATACAAGTAATAGTGCCATGTCTTTAAGATATGGATAATCGAGGGAAGTTCTAAGTTATATGTGGGGCAGTTTTTTTCTATGGCTCTTCAACTGCCTAGACCCATAGACTATGACATTCCCATACTACATCAGAACATAACTTAATCCTAGGTAGGAGGCATCACTATAAACTATATATCCACTTGCTCTGCTCGACAAGGCCAATACAGGTCTAGTAGTCAACCGCTTGTTTAGTTATGAAAAACTCCTTTTACAGTTCTCGTTCCACTCAAACTTGACGTTCTTCTTTGTGAGCCGAGTCAAAGGAGTAGTTAGGCTAGAAAATCTTTCCACAAACCTGCGGTAATAACCTGACATCCCCAGAAAGCTACGAATCTCTTTGACTAAAGTTAATTTTTTCCAGCCGAGTATTACCTCAACTTTTTCATGGTTCATTGACACTCCATCCTTTGATATGATGTGCCCAACTTAGGTAGTATGCTCGAGTCAGAATCCATACTTACTCAACTTTACATACAACTTCTTTTCTCTGAGAAGCTACAAAACCTAAGTCAGATGGTGAGTGTGTTCCTCTCTACTTTTTGAATAGACTAGGATATCATCGATAAATACAATGACGAACTGATCCAAGAATTATCTGAAAATTCTATTCATCAAATCCATGAAGATGGTTGGTGCATTAGTTAGTCCAAATGGCATGACCAAGAACTCATAATATTCGTACCTGATTCGAAAAGCTTTTTTGAAAATGTCTTTTGCCTTGATCTTTACATGATGGTAACCTGAACACAAGTCTATATTGGAGAAGACTTTGACGCCCTGTAATTGATCAAAAATATTATCGATCTTGGGGAGGGGGTACTTGTTCTTGATCGTGACCCTGTTCAATCATTTGTAGTAAATACATAACCTTAATATCCCATCCCCCTTCCTTGAAAATGTGACTCTAGCACCCCAAGGGGACACACTATATCGGATGAAGATATTATCCTGTAATTCATTAATATATTTTCTCAGTTCTCCCATCTCAACATGGCTCATGCGATAAAGGGCAACCGAGATAGGCTGGGTGTCTAGCTGAAGATTTATGGTGAATTCAACTTCTCTATCCATTGAAAATTCGGGTAGTTTATCAAAAAAACATATCCGGGAAGTCTCGAACTACTGGAATCTCTCGAACATAAATTTTTTTATTAGGTTTGTCTAGTTGGAGAAAACAATCGAGTTAAAGCACTTGGTAATACGAAAATTGTCATGAGGGAATGATATTTAAAAAATTTTATTAATTTGTAAATGACTCTTCATTATGAGTGTTCAATACGAGTTTTTTGTAAAAATAATCTATGGTGGCGTGATATGCCGCTAGGTAGTTCATTCCTAGGATTACATCAAAGTCGTCTGCGTCAATCTCTATCAAGTCCACACTTAATTTCTTATGTGCTATATTTATGATACATGTTCTATATATAACCTCTCCTAATAGTATCCTACTCTCAGGAGTAGACACAAACAACACAGAATCAAGTCTTTCAGGTAATATATTCAAGTTTGGTGTAAAAATATGTGAGACATATGAATGTGAGGCACTAGTATTAATCAAAACATGTGTAAAATGATCGTAGATAGTGTACGTACCCTGTATCACGTCTGGGTTGGCCTCTGTATCCTGTTGAGTGAGGTTGTAAGCTCTAACCTGCATGGGAGGTCTTGTCTGGTTCTGATTCCTCGGGCATTCTCTCGCGTAATTTTGGGCACTCCCACATATATGACAAGTATTGTTGAGGCGATAATAGGGTCGGTCCCCATGATCCTTGCCACAGTGTTACAAGTCCTACCGTGTCATGTTGCCGGAATCTGATAAGGAGCCTGAGTCACTAACCTAGGTCTCTTGTTCTGCTGAACAGGTGCAGTTAGTGCTGGCCTGTAATGTGTAACTAGGGGCCTGAGGTTCCCTACTGCTAGAGGAAAGAAGTGAAGATTCTTCTCCACTAGTTGTGCATTGACTAGAACTGCTGAGTCAATACTGAGCTCGAACACATACAATTACTATCTAATCTCAGAACGGAGGCCCCACTTGAACTTTCTTGCCTTTCTACCTTTATCCATCATACTCTTAGGAGAATACCAACCCAAATCTAAGAACTTTCGAGCATATTCTGACACAGTCATATCACCCTGGACCAGGTGTGCAAACTCCATTTCCTTCATATGTTGGAGATGTTCTGTGAGGTACTTTATCTTGAAGGCCATCAGGAATTGTTCTCAAGTGACTGGAACGGGTAGGGTGGCTTGCTTGAGTTGCCACCAGTAACCTGCCTCTCCCACCAGCATGTAGGTGGTAACTATGACTCTCTGTTCGGGAACCACCCCAAGAGTCGTGAAAGCCTTATTTGTCTCAGCTAACCAATATTCAGCCTCTTTAAAGGAGGATGCCCCTACAAAAAAAGATGAATTTAGTTTTTTATACCTCTCAATATAGTCTGAGTCCATTATGGGTATAATTAGGTCCAATGGAAGAGGAATTGGATTGCGTTGGGGAGAGACTGGATGGCCATGTGTGGTATTGGATGATACGGTGGATGCACCGGATTGTACTATGGTGGTATCGGGTGATGCGATTGGGGCACCAAACTATATTATAGTGGTGTCGAGTGATGCAGTTAAGGCACCGGACCATACTGTGGTGGTGTCGGATGGTACTGTGGAGGAGCAGAGTCATACTGAGGTGGCTCATGATCATCCCACTGCATGGGTGGCTCAAACTGTGGCAGCAGGGAAGGGTCAATTAGCTCCCTCCTTTCCTCCCGGGCCTGCTGGGCAGCGATGAGTCTCTCCAGCCTTTTAAATAGTCGGTCAACATCCTCTCGAAGCGAACCCTTTCGAACTGCTCGGTTTAGTGGAGGTCTTCCTCTCCTCATTTATCTGTACTTGCATTTCATAAGGAATAGTTAAGTGATAATTCATTTTTTTGGTGTTTCCTAAGGTTTTTGTGTAATGAATGGTTCCGACGAATGCGGCTCTGATACCCATTGTAAAAGTCCGAAACTTAAAATATAATAAGGTCATAAATTAAATACGAAAGCAAAATAATAGAGTTTATGGTTTACATTCATTTCACAATAATTTAGAATACCCAATAGAGTTACAGAAATATCCATTCTAAAAGAATAAACGAAAATCAAAGAAATAAACAAAAGACGAATAACTGAGCATTTTAGAACGACCTTCACTAACTTCTGAAGGGAGTTCGGGTAGTGAACTTATTCACAACCCTCTTGTTGATCAGGATTTGGATATTGGTCCTCTTGATCTAAAATAGTTAATGAAAGGGTGAGTTATACTAGCCCAGTAAAATATCACACTACTCACCAATATAAAAACTGAAGGTTGGTAAAAATCATAAAAATAACCAATACAACTCTTGATTTAAGTAAATTCATTTATCATAAGGAAAAATCATTTATTGTATATATTTAATGTTGCGAGATTTTCAAAATTGACCTATATAGATACAATAATTCAAATAACATCCTAATCTCATTTTCAAGTGAACAATAGCAACCAATTTCCCTTTTTATTTGCCTACTGGTATCCTTGGGGGCCCATTAGGATGTCCCACTACACGTGAACCAATGTTCAACATTATCAACTAACCAGTTGTCTCCATACCCCGTTCGGTATAAGTGCCAAAAATATTATCCCTCAATAACCCGTCCGGTATGAGGGTGAATTGGGTCATTCTCATACCCTGTCCGGAATTAGCGACAAAAATATCATTTCTCAATACTCGGTTCGGTATGAGACAATGTTCACAATAAGATTTCCTATGTACCCGGTCCTTCCACCATCTCCCAAGATATCTAGTAAGACTACCATTCATTAATTCACGTTATCAATCAAATCTCTGTTTGTATATTAATTTTCAATTTCACAAATCAACTGTAAATCATGCAAGACAAACAATATATATATCAATGAAGCACAACTGAATTATTCAACTATTCCAGTATATCATCATGTATTTAAAGCTATAAATTTAACAATCAGTTACATAGGACAACAAATAAATGACTAACCGATTCCGACTCCATTGGTAACCTATAATTATTCTCAAAATTTTCTAAATTACACAAAATACTATATTACCGATTATTAAGCTTCAATTTCATAACAGAGAATAAAGTGATGGATTCTTCCCGAATCGATGTTCAAAATACCGAACTCTCTACTGCACCTACTAGTAGTCCCCGAGTTTTCTAAATTTTTCTGTGGAGATTAAAACACGCTTCACGTACCTAAAAATACTCCAAAAAATCTAAAATTGGTGTTAAAATTTTTTTTGGCAAATTTCAGAATTCCGGCATGGTGGCACCACCGTACTCCGGCGACAGCACCGCCACCCGTGGTGACAGTTTGCCTCAGCCTAGCCATTTTCGATCAATTTTTATCGGTTTTGACTGATTTTATACCCATCCTTGTGAGAAAATACGTTATGGGGCCTCAGTTGGCCGAAAAAAGTCAAAAAAATAAAAACTTACCGGCGGCATAATTTTTCGGTGCGGTGGCTCTGCTGGCTCACCTTCGCGGCTAGGCATTTTTCTTCGGTCAACTTGTAGAAAACAAAACGGTGAATACAATGGTGGAAAAATCGCACGAAACAGGAAACGGAAAGGGGCTCATCGGAGACGGTTTTGGGTTTTGCCCGCAACGATGCCACCGGGCTTTGCCCGCGATTTTTGGCTCATCTGTCGTTCTTTTTGCTCCGATTTGGGGGTGTTTGGAATCAAATTCCGAGCTAATAGGAGAATTTTTATCTTTTTTGATAGTCGGAGGTGGCTCTGGCACGGTGGCAGTCGGCTCCCTTCTCCGGCGACTGATTCTTCTTATCTCGCGGGGGGCTGGCGGATAGGGTTTGGGTTCGGTGTGATGCGAGATATTTATACCCGTCTCGCTTAAATATGAGCCATTCATCGTGTTTGATCTCGACCATCCGTTCGCATTTAAAGAAAAAATGAATATGAGACGTTTATTGCGATTTAATCTCTACTGTCCGATCGCGTTTAAAGAGAGAACGGATCTGAACCATTCATCGCGTTTAATCGCGACCGTCCGATCACGCCTGAGAAATGAACGGATCCGGACCGTCCACGCGCGCGGGAACGCATCCGGGCCATCCAATCGCAGGCGCGCGAATTGCTAGCGTGTCCTCTCGCGTGACACCGAGTCAGTGTGCCTTACCACGCGGCGCGTTCTGATTCATCGGGGCTGCTGACTGGGCAGTCTTACGTGGTGTAATTTTCTTTAATTGCATTTTGACCTCCAGTTTCTGATTTTTCTTTCAAAAATACCATCTGAACCCAATTTTTCACCCATTTTTTTAAAAATTATTTTCAATTTCATCTTTAGCTAATTTTTTTTTTCTAATTTCATATTAAATAAAATTTTATTAATTTTAAAATTATATTTTTATATATTTTTTAAATTTTAAAATTAATTCCGAATTAAATTTCGAATTCGAGTATTACAAGTGTGGTGTGTGGTGTGTTGTGGCCAATTGAACTATGAAATATTTTTAAATACCAAATGCAATGTTGAAAATCTAACATATATATATATATATATATATATATATAATAGAGGAAAGAACAAAATCAATTTTTGTTTTTGTTTTTTTTTTTTTAAATTGCCTCTTACCTACTATTTGTAAGTTTTGTTTTTAAATTAATTGGGTATTGGGTTAAGGATAAAACTATAAGGACCTAACATAATTAAGATAGTAAGAAAGAGACAATAATATTGATGGTTGTCTTTGACTCTTGCAAATCTTGGTTAATTAATTAAACTAGTATTTGAATCCCAAAGCTAATTAGAAATTTCTCTTCCATGGATTTACATGTGTAATTAATTAACATCTTTTCTGATTTCAATCTTTGGTCGGTTTGTGTAACCCCATGTGAGGTGTTGGATATTTTTGGTTCACATATTAAATGATAAATAACACAATTTCTTCTCCCTGTAGCTATTAAATAATTTCTTCATCAGGGTTGCTTTTCCTTAATTTGAATATAAAATGATGGAATATATTAATTTGAATATTAAACAAGTGGATGGAATTCAAGCTCTATAGTATTGACATATTGCAGTATAATTTGTGGGTCAGCAAATTTAGGTTTTGCATTCTTTGTCTGTGGACTGGCCTTTGAACATTCTAAATTTTTTATAATTAAGGACACTGCCCTACCAAACAAGGGGTTTGGAAGGGAGCATTGATCAGAGGGCAGGTTTAATTTGTATATTTAGCTATTTTTATTTGTGGAGGATATGATTTTTAAAGTTGCTTTCTGCATCTACAATACAATACAAAAAAAACAAGAACCATCCATTCATATATCGAGTGTATATAATATTTTTTTAAAAGAATGTCTGGAGAAATATTGTTGAAGGTCTAGAGGACAACAGAGGAAAAGAAAGAATAAGAAATTTATGATATCTGTATTTGTTTGGTAATGTTTTCAAGTATAAAATTCAATGTATTTAATTTTCATACAGTATCCAGTACAATTGGTACACCAAACTGGGGGGGTATCACTGCAAAATACATATATTAGAAGACAGTTTTAGTGTTGACCCATAATTTTATTTTAGTTTATCAAGACTGGGTAATTAAGCTCAGAAAACAGGTGATTGAGAATTTAATAATGATTGATGTCAGTAAATTTTAAATAAAAAAAAAAAGTAAAAAAAAAAAAATGTGGACTAATAAGTCAAAAATGTAGGCTGGTGACATCCTCTAAACATTTAATCTTTAAACCCAGTACCATTCTTGTTTAATTTTAAAATTTAATTTGAATTAGTCATAACTTATACGTGTAATAAATATTAAATTAATTTTATTTATCATCAACTTCAAAATAAAAACTTTATATCTACATTTATAAAAGAAATAACAGAA
The DNA here is from genome assembly GCF_000150535.2 of Carica papaya. Next base: position 5,491 of record NW_019013374.1, on the reverse strand, counting down.
AAATATATAAATTATATATTTAAAATTAAAATATTTCTCGTTCAAAAATTTACCACATTCTCATGAAATTAAAACTTTTAACTAAACTTTATCCTAAAACATTAATAACACAAAAAGTAAGTGGACATAAACTTTTAGTGTGAGTGTGTGTGTGTGTGTGTGTGTGTAGTACCTAGGACAGTTCAATAATGGAGGCAACAGTGGATTTGAGTTGTAATGTTCATCCAAAAATGGTATATTCTGTATTAGCTAATGGAGCATTTTGATGGTCCTTAAAACCCCCATAAATAATTAATATTCATTGGCATTGGATTACAGCTAGTGCAGAAGAAGAACTTTATTATTTATTTTGTTTTTTTTAAGGTAAAAGTAGACTGAGTCACCATGTAACATATCATGTCTATGTGGTATCACCATACAACATATACATATAATCAAAATTCAATTATGTGTCCAAGGTTCAAATAGATGGGCAACTAAACTCCTCTGGCCTGTAGTGCAAATATCATTCAAAGCACTTTTATCTTCTTTCTTATATGTATAGATCTGCACTTTTTCTTGAACATACATACATACATATATATATATATATATATATATATAAATTGAAGATACAGGGTCAGCTTTATATGTATATTTCTTTGGCTATATCATGACCACGATGTTAAAGTGGGAGTGACTTATTAAACCATAATGCGGTCAACGTGTGGGTGACCTGCTCGAGAAGTAATCATATATAGACATTAATTACAATCATTACACACTATCTCACCCTTAAAGTATGTATTCAGGAGAGTTCTTCTTTTCTTTAAATTTTTTTTTTAAAAAAATAATGTGTTTTAATAATTAGATATGATGGGTACATGCACTAATAATAATAATAATAATATAACCATTAATATCATCTTTTTCTCAATAATAATACATATAAAATGCATAAATCAATTTGAATCCATTATATAGAAATATAAAATTATTAATCATCCAATCATATCTGATATTGTATGATTACATTAGACCATGTTTGATTATGTCCACACATTTTGAAAAGAAAATGTTTATAAAAAAAAAAAAAAAAAAAAAAAAAGATTCATGTGCGCTGCCCTAATTTATTTCACATTAATGGTAATATAATGTCTTATTTCAAAAATTAAGAAAAACATAGGAGACTAATCAATTCAATTAAAAATATAGAGTAATAATTGTAATTACAGAGTGTTAGTGTTAATACATACTAATCCAAATTAAAAGTTGAATTGGGTAATAGCAAAAAGTATAAAGAAGAACAATCCTCATAAAGTCTAATATCTTTAGTATTTGATATTAAATCCAATAACAAAAGTAAAAAATAGAGAAAGAGAAATGGAAACCTGGGTATTAATCCTAAACTTATATTTCCCTGTTCAAGAAACCCAATTGAGAATTTTTCAATTATCTCTAAATAGTGTATGCCTACTGATTTTAATTATAATGTAATTCATTAATTTAAGTGTTTGTTTCAGTATCACCATAAAAATACACTTCTACAAAAATTTATTAATCTCTTTATAAAGATTAAAACAATAATTTAATTTTTTTTATTTTAATTATTCTTCAGGTCAAATTGATTCTTATATTTTTAAAAAGTTTAATGACTCACTATTATTATATTTAAGTGTCTAAATATCAAATTTGAAAACGTACGACATTTTTTTAATATTCTATCAGTATATATTAAATGTCACGTGATATTTAAATCGGTGAATTTGACGTAATTTTTTTAATAAATTATTTTTTAAAATTTATGAATCGATTTAAATTTATTTGTATTTAATTTTTTATTGAATATTATATCAGATGTTGTATAATATCTAACGTACTATTCAATTTATATAGTAGTCAATCAGAATGTCACGTATCATCAAATTTGATACATCATAATAAGAAAATAGATTAAATCAAAAAAAAAATTTTAAAATATAAGAACTAATTTAACTTAAGAATAAGACATAAAGTAACTTAAATAAAAATTAATAGTATATCAATTAAATTGTTATTTTAATCTTTTATAAAGTTTAGAGGTTAACAAAAAGATTAAAACAATTCCTAGTATGAATAAGTGAGACTCTTTTCGAGGTTTGGTTAAGAACAAAATTATCCTTAATGATTTGGACATTATTTTTTTCATCTTTTTTTTTTAAAAAAAAATAATTCATTTCATTTCAAGTTTGTATTTATAGTGGATAAGTGAAAACTAAGATCTAAATTTTTTAAAGTATATCTAATGACTATTTTCGTGTAAAATATAATTGTAATGTAAATCAACCTATACAAGTTAATGTGTTTGCAAGTTAAATTGATTATTTTTCTTTATAAACCAAAAATGAACTATAAAAAATTATATTAAAATTTCCTCTAAAAAAAAAAAAAGAAAAAAACATATCTTCTTCAATGTTCAACATTCACCTTCTCTTCTCTTCAAAGTTATATAATTTTTCCTCAATACTCAAAATTTTAAATTAACCTTCGTAAAAACTTCACTCATCTTAAGAAGTTGGAACATAATTTTCTTGATCAAAAGCATTTTTAAAATTAATTTTTTTAGATAGTTCATGCCTCTAACCTTCTTGCTTGATGTATCGATTTAGTATATTAAGTGTTTGCTGATTATGCAAATTAATGCTTTAAATTTAACGAAGAAGCATTACAAATAACCAACAAATTAGTGCTAAAACACATAAACAAGAAAAAGATAGATAAACCAAAATGCAGTTTATGAATTAAACTTTTCCACTTTATTTTATTTGGGAAGGTAATGGAGACATGATTTCGTCCATGCTTGAAAAAGCAACATCACATTATGAAAAAAAAACTTGTTCAATTCTTTATATCTTCTTTTACCCACTTCAATTTGCCCACCAATTTGAATATATATATATATATATATATTTTAATGTGGGTATTTGCTTAATTATTTGATTAGAATCAAGTGAGAAGGTGTGTTGTATAGATATATGTTGAAGATTTTAATTAAGGACCTCAGGCAAATCCCACTAGCTAGAAATAAACATTGATATATATATATATATATATGTTGTTTGTTTTCTTCATTATTAATTCATGTATTTGAGCATATTTGTCATGTTATTAGAGTGTGGACAATTAAGTGGCGTACAATTAAAGACCAAAAACATGCACTAATCTTTTGACATTTACAGGCAAATTCATGCACATAGGCCTAAAAAGATTTCAACTTTAATCTACCCTCTGTTTTTCTTGTGTGTATGATTGATGATTGTAATGGGTCCTCTCTATTTTTTTATTTTTATTTTTTGCATGCAACGTATATATATATATATATATATATATATACATACATACATACATGAATAGTAAAGGTTATAGTAAATTGACAATTGACATGAATTATTTAATGGGTTTTGGCCTGTGAAAAAATAAGAAACAGACAGCACGATTCATGGCGGTCTGCTTGTCACCATGGTTGCTTTGAGTTGTATGGAATCATGCAATTTGGTTGCCTCTGTTTTTCCAGACATTAAAAGATCATCATGACCCAATCTCTCTCTCTCTCTTCAACATCTGCTTCCATCACGTGTTCTCCTTTTTTTATAATTAAAAAAAAAAAATTTATCAATCAATTTTTGCGTAATATATCATTTTGCCGACGGAAATAATTCTTATTAATTGAAAAAAATTCTCTCTCCCTCTCTAATTCAGATATGCTTAAATTCAATTTACGATGCAATAATTTTGTTTTCCTTAAATTAAGGAATATATATATTTTTTCTTTATTTTATGAATAAAAAATGTTGTTCTTCATGTGGGTTTTGTCGTCTTAATTTCCGCCTTGTTAAATATCAAGATGGGAAATTTTTTTTACATGTTTTCTTTTAAAAGATTATTTTATATTAATTTAATTTAATTTAATTTATATTGTTTAAATAAAACAGTTCATGAATTAACTCAGGAGTCTCGTCTCTCTTTTTTATTTATCATTAGTAAATAAATTAATTAGTTGAATTATGTACCGTTAGTGAATAACATTTTTTATACATTTGTTCAATTTTAAACTTATTAAGATCAAGACGGCACATCATGTGATGTGTAAGGATGTTAATTGGATAAATAAACAAAATATTTAATTAAAAAAAAATCCAATAAAAACTAGTTTAAATCTATTGAAACTTTGATTAGAGTTCAATACATACATATATGGGCTGGAATACATACGGCCCATTATTGGAGTTCAGGTCATTTGTTTCTGCATTTGCTTGAAATATACTTTATGAAATTTTTTAGTATCTCTCCATATATTATACATTTTGGTTTTTAAAAGATTGAGGATTTGGATTTGGAAAATGGTTTATTTTAATTTGATCAACAATCACCTAACGTTGCCACTTGATTAAAGCACGGAAATTTAAACTCAAAAGCATAGGTTAAACATGTAAGAAAATTGCTTTTATATTCAACAAATTAATTTAGAGGGTAGATGGTGCAAGACTTGTGTGTGAATTAACCATGTTCCTTTTACACTGAGAATGTAAATTTTGTGGAGAGCTTACTCCATCGGTAACAGAAAAAGGTCCAAGTGTAGTAACACCCAGAATGAAGTACAACGGGGGAAACTTCAATTTACTGACTACTGTCCAAAAATCACACTGATGGGAAGAATTTGTTGAGATTGAAAGGCAAAGAATAGAATTCTTCGCTTCTCGTATCTGTTTTGAACGACCGGAATCTGTCCCACCAGTGCATACCTCGATCCTTCCTCGTGCTGCTGTCCTTTCCGTGCATTGTCACATCTAAGAACATAGCCAGAAAGCCGGCAACAAATGCTTCGGATGATAAAGGTACGTTTATCATGTCATTGAACTGCAAAAACCAGGAGAAGTTGAAACAAAAAAATCATTAATCCTCCCACTCTTCGTGTTTTTTTTTGCGTAGAAGAGAGACACAATAACTTTCAAACTCAAATTATTAGCCTTAAATAAATTTAAACTCAAGTTATTAGTATATTACTTCAACTTTTATACGAAACTCAACAATTACATAATCTTCTTAATACGGAATTAGAATATTGAATATATTGCTTACCCATCTTGCTCCAGTGTGAACTGGGCCATAACCATTAATTGCTGTATACTCGTTGAAGTATTGTGCTATTGACAAGCCCATGAAGACAGAAAAACCTAGTACAAACTTTGTTCTGAAGCTATTTAGGTTGCAGAACTGAAGGAAACTTAGCCCGGCTGAACCTGCGTGTGATAGATAATCAAGGACTGACTCTCAGGTACTTCACATGGAACAGATTGATAATAAGTTTTCAGGATTTTGCAAGACATACCCACATACGCAAAGAAAAGACAATATAAAGCTGCTATGATCGGAGCAGGAATCGAAGCAAAAACAGCCCCAAATTTTCCTGTTTATCAAAGGACATGAATTATTGATTAAGCATGGAAAGAAACAGTGCATATAGGGAGAGGAT
>NW_019013366.1:0-11815 GCF_000150535.2 Carica papaya | reverse complement strand
AAGTAAACTATGAGATACCAAAGGTCTCTATCTAAAGTGTAAACATTTATGTATCATATCATTTTTTTTTTCAGTATATACTATTTTTTCTCAATTTTACGAGTTTACTTAAAAGAGTAGTTTAAGCAGAAAATTATTTACGCTAATTAACTTTTTGTTTCTTTGTTTCTATTAAATACATCATAATTAATTACCACTAATACAACCATCTTCTGATTAAGATCTTTATGCTCTACTTGAAGTTTACTAGTCCAAACTCCACTAATAATATATAACTCGTCAATTTATAAGTATATTATAGGCTGGCAGTAGTCAAACCGTAATTTTTTATTAATAGGACCTATGACTTAATTCATTAATATGTTAAAAGGACTATTATGATTAAGATGAATTTTGTCTCAGCAAGTTATAACATACTTATAAAGTTGGGTCGCTTGAAGCCATGAAGATTGAGAACAAATTGAGTCCTAAAGGACATACACTAAAGTCACAGTGGGTCGCGTGGAGTCCATGAAAAAGACTTGACATATCATCATATTGACTTGGGTTGTCTGTAAGATTATTAATTACATTCAGATACCATCATTTCCTCTTTTTTTGTCCTTTCTATCTTAAAAGCTAGATAAGAACACAAAATGATGCAGAAAACTAAATTATATGTATATGTATGTGTATCTATATCTACTATATAATTATGTTGCGGATTCAATTATTTCAAGGTGAGACTCTGAAATATTTTTAATAAGACAACATGGTTGGAATTTTTTATAAACAAAAATATTTTTATAGATTAAGTAGTTGTTTTTGCTCAATTTTAAACTGATAAAATAATAAAATATGTGATAATTGAATTTTTAATTGGGATAATATTCCATTACAAAAACTTCCAAGTGTTGCGTTTGTGTCTATGCGTTACCTATAATGAGTGACGCACACCCAATTACATTGGATTATAGAAACTACATTTATATTTCTCAGTAATCGCTCAAAAGTAAACTGTAATATCCTTAATTATATAAATAAGTAAATTTTGTAAGTTAAGAGAGAAATTCTTTTTTTGAAAAAAATGTTTGAATTAATTAAATTAAAAATCACAAAATCCACTTAGAAATGCAAGTATATTAAAATTATTAAATTATGGCTTCCTTGAAAAGAAATTCCGAAGTTAGAGCTTTTTTCGAATTAAAAATGAAAAATTTGAAAAGATCTTAAGTGACCAAGGGTCACTTTGTAATTCCAGAAAAGTGGGCCACGTAGGAAAGCCCATGTGGTAGCTCGGCCAATTGGGTCACCCCTTGTGGTGGCCACGCTAGCAAGGAGTCTCACACATGATCACACACTGGCAATCTACGTGTTTGTGATCGAATGGCCATTCGAGTGCCACGTCAACTCGATCAGCAGTCGAAATCTTGTGGACAGAAGTATTTAAACCCTTCTCCCATCAGTTCCAAAAATCTTAACCGACAGGGAGACATCGAAAGAGGAAGTACGGAACGCTTGGAGAGAGCTACAGACAACGAAGCGAAGGCGCTGGCGGCATTCCAAAAGTCAAAATTTGCTCCACTAGGAAAACATCAACCCGAGAGGAAGAGGTGTGAACACTGCGATCGACGTCCTCTAGAAATAATGTTGTCGATTTCTACCTTCGGTAAGGATATATCAAACAATCTCTGTAATTGTTTGATCAAAGTATGGTCATATAATAACTAAAAATGTATGTTGTTTGAAAACTAATACCCCATATGTGCCGATGGAACTAGATAAATCTATTTTCGATATAGATCAAATGTATATTTATTTTTAAAATGTTATTAATTTTGAATGGTATTACATTTTTATCATAAATGCATTTGTATTGGTATAAGAAGAGGAATGAGCATGCTGTTATATGTGTGAAACTATGTGTGCGGACACTGTAATGGATGTGTGTGGATGTTTAAAGAGGGGAGGTGGGTGTTGTAGGATTAAACATGTATGTATGATGGGTATATATATATATATATATATATATGGATGTAATATAAAAGTATATATAAATGTAAAGCTGGATGTGTAGGTGTAAAGTATGTGTTAAATAAATTCTGTGTTTTCGTTTATATCTAAATATAAACATAAGCCATGTGTTTTGTATACATATATATATGTGGCTATCTACTTACGTAATATACTCTGTGTGCGCTCGATATATATATATATATATATATATATATATGTACATTGTTGTGTGTGTTGTGTCATAACCTAAATTACATTTGTGTGTACTTGTCTTTTTATATACGTATATATATAAATATATGTAAATACATGGATAAAGTGTTCATGTGAATATGTTTGTGTGAATATAACAAGTTTTATAAATACGTGTTGGTAGAGATATAAATTATGGGTATGTATATGTGAGATAAGTTGTAAGCAAATGTATATATGTGGGGATATGCATGGCTGTTGGTGGATGTTTGGATGTAAATGTAAAAAAATCGGGTTTGAGAGTATGTGTATGTGGTGAATCCCACTGTGAATATAACCTCAATCAGATGTGGCTGGGAAGTTCCATACCAAATAGGGTTGGAAAATGGTTTGGTGGCTGTAACTACCTAATCCGAGATTCCCTAACTTAGAAAAATTAAAATTTAAATAAACTAGGAAAGAATTTTAAAAGAATTGAAACCTATTAAATATTAAAATTAATTAAACTAAAAGAATTTAAAAAATATTAGAATTCGTAAATTAATAAGATAAAATTATTTAAGAAATTAGGGAAGTAGAAAGTAAATTTATAAAAAATTAACTAAATTAAATATCATAAAATAAACATTTAAACAATTTAAAAATAATATTTAAGCCAAAAAATAAATTAAAGAGGAAATTAAGAAGCTACACGCGAAAAATTAGAAAAATTAGAGGCCATTTAAGCCTAAAAAAGGAGCCTAAGGACCTAAATGAACAAAAATAAAGAAAACTGGGGCTTTTATAATTTTTGGAAGTCCAGCCGCATCAACATGTGACCTGGCCACGCGGCTAATAGTAACATGCCATGTGACGAACACACAGGCCGAACTTGCGTATGTGGCAATCTGTGCATACGCTCTGAGCATTTCCTGCCCAAGCTAATCCAAAAGCCATGGCCCGTCCTTGTTGTGTTATTGATGGATGTCCATGATCGTGTGGTTTGCTGATCTGACGACCAGGAGGCTATCTCACGCGGATTACAATTTAACAGTCTGTGTGTGTCGCGATCGAGATTGTCCCTCGCGCAGATTACGATCCAACCGCTAGGATGGTTTCTTGTCGAATCCAATCAAACGATCAGGATTCCATGTGATAGCTTTAAAATATCTCTGAGCTAATTTCTTATGTTTAGTATATTTAATTTAGCATTTGTATGTATTTGAAAATATATAATAAGGTTAAAGACATAGTTTAATGTCAAACGAAAAAAGGATAGATAAGGATGAAGGAGCTAAAATAAGCATGAAGAGGCATGGAGAAAGGTGAAAACCTTTTAGATAAAGTGGTATAATGAAAAGTGGTAACTTTTATATGAAATGACATAACAGAAAGTGGTAACTTTTAGATGAAGTGACATGTAAAAACTAGTAACCTTTTAAATAAAATAGCATGTGAAAAGTGATAACCTTTTAGATGAAGTGACATGATGAAAGGTGAAAACTTTTAGATAAAATTGTATGACGAAATTATGTCAACCTTTCTCTCGTGACTCCTCATTCCTATAAATAAGGGATGGGGGAAGGGAGGAAGAGACATTCCTGATGAGAGAAAAATAATGAGAATCGTAAAAGTGAAGAAATAAGGAGTACGAAGTATGTGATTTTTTAAAGTATTTTGAGGTTTTAGATAAAAACTTTGGGAAAAATCTGCTAAATCGTGATAGTAAAGGAAGAGGAAAAGAAGAGGAAGAAGACTCATAGTCAAAATAAGTTATAAACCATTAGAAAGGTAAGTCTTTTCTTAAGTTTTGAAGTTCGATTTCTCTTTAATTTTTTGGATTAGTTTTTTAATATTTCATTGAATATTTTTTAGTCAAGAAAGTGACCAAAAATAATCATGAAACCTTGCTGGATTTTTGAGAGAAAAATATCATAAATAAAGCCGGAACTCTGTCGGAGTTAAGATTGTGATTGCTAAGAACTCAAGGTAAGTGTGTATTATGATTTTGTTAACCTATGTAGTTTTTTGAAGTGTTTTACATATTTTTAATATAAATAAATGAGTAAGTGGATATTATGGATTCATTAGCCTACGTAACTTTGAAGTACTTTATGTATTTTCAATATAAAAATATGCAAATATTTAATTTGTCTTTTCTATTTGCTAAGTAAGTTTTGTTAAAGTTTTATTTTGATATAAGTATTATTTTTCCTTTTCTTTCTGAAATGTAATTTTCATATGTGCGCATCACTCATTACGGAAAGAAGTTGTTCTAAAAGCACCTGAATTATGCTAGGCTTTAATGTGGTCGAACATAACCATCTGTATACAGGTGTAGTGACAAAGTGATAAGTGTTTACTAATACATAACAGTTTCGTATTTGGGTGTATAGGGAAACAATCTGATCTGTGTGCCCTAACGGTTCCATATACGGGGGGTAGTAATGTTTCAAGATACTCATGTATGTCGTTCCGTGTTCGGGTACATGAAAAACTAGTGATAAGTATGTGTGCCTACGCATAAGATATGGTAATTGATTAACCCTCTGTAATAGAGATGAAGTATTCAATGAAGCAATTGTGAATATATTTTTGGTTTTCGTATATCTGTTTTTGGAAAGAGTATATTATATATGTTTGTTTGTGTATAAAAAAATTATATATTGCATGTACTTTGTTGTGATTTCATAATGTCGCTTATTGGGATACTTTATCTCAATCTCCCTATCACCCTGCAGATACTGAAGATTTTGTTGCAAACTGAGTTGTGATACAAAAAAAAGTTATGAAGGTAAACTCTGAGACTATGTTAAGATTAATAAAATTAAGTTATTTTACTTAACTCGAGTCTATATAATTTAAGGTTGTATACTTCGGTCATTATCTTATAAAACGGGGTATGATTTGTGACAAGTGGTATCAGAGCACGATTTTAGAACATCCCTTAAATACGAGGTTTAGGGTTACATGAGACCTAGATAGAGTTGTGAAACATAGTGAAATGCCTCTAAGTTTGAATTTCATGAATGTAGAAAATGGCAAGGATACTGAGAGAGCAGGCAAGTCGGGTTCCAAAAGACCAGATCGAACAAAGTCTAGATAGAGTCAAGCGTATAGTCGAAGGCTTGGTTTGGGTGGTAGGTCAACATGTATCCCATAGCCAAACTGTTACTAACAGTAGTAATAATGGTACCAGTAACACCCAGCCGATGGAGGAAAATGATGGAAAACTCATTGAAAGATTTAAGAGGATGAACCCACCACCATTTGCTGGTGGAACCGACCCGATATTAGCTGAACAGTGGATCATAGAGTTGGAGAAGATGTTTGAGGTTCTAAGCCCCACTTCAGAGCAAAAGGTATAATTAGTTACATTCATGTTCAAGGGAGGTACAGAACACTAGTGCCACCTGAAGAAGGGATCCCTAAGGACACTTATCCTCGGAAAGCATTTGGAGAGTCATTCTATAAGAAGTATTTCCCTAACTTTGTTTGAAAACAAAAGCAAATGAAGTTTCTAGAGTTAAAGAAAGGGAATTGAGAGTGGCAGAATATGCATAAAAGTTTATAGAGTTGGCTTGGTTCGTGCCCAACTTAGCAGCAGATAAAAGCTTAAAAGCCAGGAAGTTTAAGAAAGGCCTGCGTAAGGAGATATGGGATAAAATCTCAGTTCTGAAGTTTAATTACTACTAAGAAGCACTAGAACAAGCCAGATACATAATAGGTTATAAGCTCAGTCCTACAACAGATCCACCGGGTTAACCATTCATACCAAACAATAAGAGGAAGGCTTAAGAGCCACAACAACCTAATAAAAGACAAAAGATAGGTCTCATAGTCCTAGCACAAGGGCCAGATAGATATGGCCCCATTGTGGAAAGAACCATGGAATTAGACCTTGCTACAAGTAGACAAATGGATACTTTAGATATTGTAGTACTCAACAACGGATCAAAAAGTATCCTATCAATAAAGAGGAGACTAGGCTAAGAATTCAAGGAAGAGTATATGACCTTATAGAGAGAGACACTGAAGCCTCCCAGGATGTGATCCAAGGTATGCTCACTATATCTAGTATATTGCCTAAGATCTTAATAAACTCAGGATCTATACACTCTATTATATCACATGAGTTTGTTTAGCATCTAAACATTGAACAATACACCTTTAGATTATGTATTAGTAGTCTCTCTCCCAGCCAATAGGGACTAAACCACTAGTACAGGCTATCGAACATATATTGTGGAATTGCCAACAAAGAGTTACTAGTAGATCTCATGCTCTTAGATATGCATGATTTTGATGTCGTATTACGAATGAACTTATTAGCGGTGTACTATGCCAATATAAATTGTCATGGAAAAATAGTGACCTTTAATGTTCCCAGTGGCAAGACCTTCAAATTCAAAGGGATTAGGGAGCCCCAACATCCACGTCTCATATCTTGCATTCAAGCTCAAGGATTACTTGAGAAGGGATGTGTAGGGTATTTGGTTGATGTAGTGTAGAATAAAAATAAAGAAGTCAATCTACAACAAATACCCAAGGTGAAGGAATTTTTTAATATTTTCATAGAAGATCTTCCAAGTCTACCCTAATATCGGGAGATCGAGTTCTTCATTGACTTAATTCCTAGTATAAGCCTTATCACTAAGGCTCTTGAATGGCAAAAACCGAACTAGAGGAACTCAAGAAAAAACTACAAGAATTATTGGACAAAGGTTTCATCATACCAAGTGTATCACCATAGGGAGCCTCAGTACTATTTGTAAAGAATAATGATGGTACCATACGGCTCTATATCAATTATAGGCAACTGAAGTAAGTTACCATAAAGGATAAGTATTTGTTGCCTCATATCGATGATCTGCTTGACCAATTTTAATGAGCTCAAGTATTCTCAAAGATTAATCTACGTTCTAGATACCATCAATTAAAGATTAAGAAAGAGGATCCCAAGATTGCCTTCAAGACCAGGTATGATCATTACGAATTCTTAGTCATGTCTTTTGGTCTAAAAAATGCTCCCGCGGTATTTATGCATTTAATGAATAGTGTTTTCTAGCCATTTTTGGATAAGTTTGTTATCATCTTCATTGATAATACACTGATCTATTCACGGAGTAAGACTGAACATGTAGAGCATTTGGCAATAGTGCTTGAGATACTTAGGAAAAAGAAGTTGTATGCCAAGTTTAAGAAATGTGAGTTTTGGTTAAAAGAGGTTGCCTTCCTCGGACATATAGTTTCAGAGGACGGGATATCAGTATATCTAACTAAGGTAGAAGCGATAGTAAACTTAAAAATGCCTATAACAGTAACTGAAGTTCGAAGTTTCTTCGATCTAGCTGGATACTATAGGAATTTTATTGAAAGTTTTTCAAAGATCGCTACTCCACTAACTCAGCTCACTAGAAAGGCCATAAAGTTCGAGTAAATGATAAGTGTGAACAAAATTTTTAGGAACTAAAAAAGACGTTGATAACAGCCCCAATATTGACTATTCCTAATGGTATTGGTGGATTCTCTATCTACAGTAATGCTTCAAAGTAAGGATTAGGATGTGTGTTAATGCAATAGGAAAAAGTGATAGCATATGGTTCTAGATAATTAAAGAATCATGAGCATAACTATCCTACCCATGACGTAGAACTAGCCACCATAGTTTTTGCCTTAAAGATCTGGCGTTATTACCTATATGGTGAAAATTTTGATATTCATATAGACTATAAGGTTTTGAAGTACTTGTTCTCGTAGAAAGAACTTAATATGCACCAAAAGATATAAATGGATTTATTTAAGGATTATGATTGCAAGATCCTATACCATCCGCAAAAAGGCAATATGGTTGCATATGCATTTAGTAGGAAGAGTACTTGTGCTCTTACCTGTATGATGGCCTTAGAGAAGAGACTTATCGAGGATTTTCAAAAGTTGAACCTGAATGTTCGACATAAGAGATTAGGAGGATACCAAGCGAATATAAAAGTACAACTCATTTTGGTGCATAAATTAGAAAAGCCCAGCAGTCTGATCTTACCTTGAAATTCATTATGGAAGATGTCAGTAAGGGATTAAAACCATAATTCAGGCTATCAGAAGATGGTGTATTGAGGTTTGGAAACATGATATATGTGGCAAATAATAATAGTTTAAAAAATGAGATAGTAAAAAAAGCCCACTGCTCTAGATTTATTATACACCCTAGCAACACTAAGATATATCAGAACTTGAAGACCAAGTACCAGTGAAGTGGGATGAAGAAGGATATAACAGAGTTCATTTCTAAACGTCTCACCTGCCAACAAGTAAAGGCTGAACCTCAAAGGCTAGTAGGACTACTTCAGCCCTTACTAGTAGTAGAGTGGATATGAATGCCAAATATCCACATCTATCTGTGACCACTGGTAAGTTCAATTTAGAGGACCAATTTTGTTTAGGGGGGAGGCTGTGATGGTTCAAAAATACTCGCGATTTAATTTTTTATGTTTAATATACTTATTTTAACTTTTATATATGTATTGAAATATATAATAAGGTTAAAGACATAATTTAGAGTCAAACGAAAAAGGATGGATAAGGTTGAAGGAGCTAGAATACGTATGAAAAAACATGGAAAAAGGTAAGAACCTTTTAGATGATGTGGTATAATGAAAAGTAGTAACTTTTAGATGAAGTCACATAACCAAAAGTGGCAACTTTTAGATTAGGTGACATGTAAAAAGTGGTAACTTTTAGATGAAGTGACATAACGAAAAGTGACAACTTTTAGATAAAGTGGCATGTGAAAAGTGGTAACCTTTTAGATGAAGTGACATGTAAAAAATGGTAACTTTTTAGATAAAACAGCACGTAAAAAGTGAAAACTTTTTAAATAAAGTGACATGATGAAAGGTGGCAACTTTTAGATGAAATTGTATGACAGAATGGTTGCAACCGTTCTCTCGTGGCTCCCTACTCCTATAAATTGGGGATGGAAGAAAGGAGGAAGAGACATTCCGGATGAGAGAATAATAGTAAGAAGCATAGAGATGAAGAAAGAAGGAGTACAAAGTGTGTGATTTTTAAGAGTACTGTGAGGTTTTAGATTAAAATCTTAGAAAAACTCTACTAAATTCGTGATAGTAAAGGAAGAGAAAAAAAAGGTTCACGATAAAAAGAATGTTATAAACCATTAGATAGGTAAGTATTTTTTTTAAGTTTTGAAGTTTGGTTTCTCTTTAACTTTCGATATTAGTTTTTGAGTATTATGTTTGATATTTTTTAGTCAAGAAAGTGATCAAAATCATCCAGAAACTCTACTAAATTTTTAAGAGAAAAATGTCATAAATAAAGACAAAACTCTGCCAAATTAAGATTGCGACTGCTAAGGACCTAAGGTAAGTGAGTATTATGATTTTGTTAGCCTATTTAGTTTTTTTTAAGTGTTTTACATATTTTTAGTATAAATAATTGAGTACGTGGATATTATGGATTCATTGGCCTAGGTAGCTTTGAAGTATTTTCTAAATAAGTATTTGTTAAAGTTTTACTTTGATATAAGTGTTACTTCACTTTTTGTTTTCGAAATGTGATGTTGATACGTGTGCATCACTCATTATAGAAAGAAGTTGTTCTGAAAGTACCTGCATTATGCTAGATTTTAGTGTGGTTGTACATAATCATTTTGTGTTTGGGTGTATTGGCAAAGTAATAAGTGTGCACCCATACATAACCGTTTTGTATTCGGGTGTATTAGCAAAGTGATAAGTGTGTACCCATACATAACTATTTTATATTTGGGTGTATTATTTCGCTTCCGCATTCAATTTATAATTTATTTCCTTTTAAGTTACGGGCCATTACATACGAGCTGATGCAGTTTCAAATAGTGCTGAACTTCAAAAAATTGAGAAGTTGATTAAGTAAGAATTAATTCAAGATGCAGAAAGAATTGCATATATTGACAGCCAGATTCATTTCATTAATATTCTTGTTGGCCAGTATAAAGGAATGTTCATCTATGTAAAAGAAGATTCTGCATTGTGATCAGTGCAGGCTAGTAAT
The DNA here is from genome assembly GCF_000150535.2 of Carica papaya. The sequence goes on along the minus strand of NW_019013366.1, from coordinate 1,600 downwards.
AAGTACATGCAATGAATATTAAGTGAGCGTGCAGAGAATATTAGTAAAGGTAGAGGGAATCAGGTCGTAATAAATTTGGTCAAAGGGGATGATCGGGATAAAATTCGTTCGCGGATAAAAACAAATCTTTTCTTCTACTTGTTTGCAGCAAAACAAAAGTACTTGTAAAGTGTTAGGAAAAAACATATTACTACTGCATATGAAAATTTTAGTACAGTTTACTGTATAGACATCATTCGATTAGTTGATCAAATAAAAGAGTTTGCAGTGTACTGAAGAGAATTTCAGTTACCAGCATCACTCCTCATCCCCAGCCAAAACCTTTGCAAGCCATTGACATAGTTGTTCAACCTCCTCCGGTTTTGGGTCATTGCCATTACCAGTAGTTTCTGCCTCTTCGTTGTCAAGAAAGTTCTGCAAGCTCTGGTAATCCGTTACACCTTGGTTTTGGCTTTGATTAGTAGGGGGAGGAAGGTAACTATCTGATGGGATTCCAGGCTGTGGGTTTGAAATGTTTTTCCATAAACCATGTGATGATGATGATGATCCCTGTTGTAGCACCAAAAGAGTCTCCTGCATCCCTTCTGGTTGTGGTCTATATATCGACGACACTTCATCATCCTGCACGTCTAGTGATGACTCGCATTGCAAAGCTGCATTGTTATTCTGGAAATTAAATGAGGGTCTAGGATGAAACATCGACAAATTATTCTGCAGCCAGTTTAATGAAGATCCAAGCTGCAGAAGCATATTGTTATTCTGCAGCCCATATGATGATCCAACTTGTACCCTTGAAGCATTGTTTTGAACATTGTTCAATGAGGATCCAACCTGCAACAACGAATTGTTATCATGTACCTCACATGATGATCCAACTTGCACCCTTGAAGCACTGTTTTGAACATTGTTTGATGAGGTCCCAGTTTGCAATAAGGTATTGTTATTCTGTCCCTCATGTGATGATCCAACTTGCACCCTTGAAGCATTATTTTGAACATTGTTTAATGAGTCTCCAATCTGCAAGAATGAATTGTTATTATGTACCTAATATGATGATCCAACTTGCACCCTTGAAGCATTGTTTTGAACATTGTTCAGTGAGATAATAATTAATATGTATATTTATGATATTTAATTTAAAATTTAGAATCAAATCTCTATAAACTATATCGAATTGTATATTAATTACATTAGTATTTAATTAAATTCATCGTTGGGGTAGTAAAGATTAATAATTAATATGTACATGAACCTTACCACATACAATATAAAAGCAAAGAAATACTAGGTAATTAATGCTATTTTCGTATTTTCAGGGAATATTTGAATAAATTGTAGTTTGTGTTGTGAATTTTAGAAATATTGTTAAAATAATTATTAATTAAAAGTGTTTTTAGTCAAAAACTAATTTACGTTTGATAGAAATAGTTGTAAAAAATATTGTCACCTTAAAAAACAAAAATTTTGTGTCTTGAGAAATTGACTTTTAAAGTTTAAAATATATATTTTTAATAAAATTAAAGTTATCCTATAAAAATTACTCATTCTAACTTTCGAGTTTAAAATTATTAAAAACAAATTTTGACTTTAATTATTGTCA
>NW_019013365.1:0-12956 GCF_000150535.2 Carica papaya | reverse complement strand
ATAAAAATAAAAATAAATAAATAAAATTTTTTATTTTTATTTGGGTGTTACAGTCATAGCCTTTCAACGGACAAGACACCGAAAAATCTTCTCTCTTCCCTTTCACTTTCATGCATTTCCCCTCTACTCCTCATTTTTGCCGCTGCTCATTTGCTCTTAGGGTTTCTTATTATTATTATTTTTTTGAACAGGAACTTTTATATGGTAAATGAGATCAAATTGTGGCCGTCTGTTCAAACGGTGTCGTTTTGAAGCAGATAGGTTGTTTTTTAAAAATTACAGAATGACCCCAAATTCTGTATTTTCAATAATTTAGGCTTCTATTTATTTATATAGTAGACTAAACTCCCAAATTTACTTTCAATTTGATCATTTTCCTAATTTTATTATTTATTATTTACTTATTTTTAGATTATATTTTATATTTTTAGGATCCCTCTTTTTTTACTTCTAAAAAGTTTCCTAATGCTTAAATAAACTCTCTACAACATGAATTTACATTCAAATTCTAACTTACGCAAGCTGGGTCATTACACAATGTGTCAGACATTTCATCTATTTGACAATTCGGAAGCATCTCCTTACGAATAGTGAATGTGTGAGAAGGCATATGACCACTGACTCGGGCTATGAGATTTGAAGATATCAATCATGTGCTCAGAGATTGTCATCAAGCGAGACTGCTTTGGATGAAGAGCATACCTCCTGATGAGTCCACTAACTTCTTTTAGTCGAATATGGATGATTGGCTAATAAAAAACCCAAGAAATAGATGTCGTGGTGTCAGAATTTTAGAGACTAGAGGATTAAATCTGGGATCACTTGCTAGTCGCTTTGGAACTAGAGAAATCATCTTGTTTTTGGGGGTAATCCTTGGAGTATCGACGAGATGAAGCATGTTATTTTTCGTATGGTTGATGACATCTTATAGGCTACTCTTGTTGTTGCTATGATCGACGGTCGGTCTTATAAGAAGACGGAGAAATTTGTTGGCTAGCGTGTTCCCCCTAGGACTGGATTAAAATTAATGTTAATGGTGTGTTTCATGCTGGTGTTAACATGACTTGTGCGAGTGACCTGGGTCGTGACGCGAATGGTACATGTTGGGGGGTTTCAGTCAGAATATCGGCACATGTTCTGTTTTACAAGCTAAGCTGTTGGGTGCTTTGGATAGCCTAAATATGGCTTGGAGTTGGGGGGTGCGCAAGGTCATCCTCGAGATGGACAACCTGCTTGTAGTGCAAGTTTTGAACAGAGTTATCCAACAAGAGCCGATTCAGATCAATGTTTGCTCCAACCTCATTCAAACTATTAAACTCTGCTTGGCTAGGAGTTGGACGATTCAGATTCAGCATATTTACCGTGAAGGCAACTGCTGTGATGACTTGCTAGCTAATCACGTTTTTTTAGAATCTACTGGGTTGCACTTCCATCGTCAGCTTTTTTCCGATCTTGTTCCACTCACTAGTGATGACTTTGTCAGTGTGTCTTGTCCTAAAATGTGTAATACTCAAGCTTGTGTTGTTTCTTCTCTCTTTATATATATATATATATATATATATATATATATAAAAGTTGAGTCAATATTTCGAGGTTCTTCTTATAATCACAAACAAATCTTCTCTCAAGATATTTTTTTAATTCAAAAAACACTATGATGCTTAAGTTAGATTATGAAGCATTGAGAGAAAATTTAAAAGAAACAAAATGTTATGAAAGAAAGAATTATCAAATTTGTAGAAAAATGAAGTAATAAATTCCTAATGTTCTTCTTTTGTGAGTCCCAACGGTTAATGAACAACTTAAGACATGAAAATTGACGAAAAGTTAATAACTTTTGGGTAATAAAAAAAACATTTGTCTACCAATGATGTCATTATATATATATATATATATCTAAGTTTGGCAACTTGGATTAATCAAACAAAATGTGCATTTGAATATTCATGTGTTTAGTTATTTTATATTTATAATAATTAATTATTTTTTTATTTATTAAAGAATAAATTATAATAACTTAGAAGACAATTGGAATCCGATTCCAAACAGCCAAGATGACGAAGGAGAACTTCAATGACGACAAAGAAGAATCAAATAATATCTTAACATTAAAATTAAGGAATCAAATTTTGATTATTTATTTTTTATAAACAAAATTATTATTATATATTATTACGTTAAGTTATTTACATATATTCCACTAAGTATTAATATAATTTAAATAAGTAACTATTATATATATATATATATTAACCAAAAAGTATTTTTTTAAAAATAAAAAATTAACACATGATAAATTTCTATTTTACAATATATATATATATATATGATTTTATTAAAATTAGTTAGCTAATTATGTTTTTATTATGTTTATAAAGTATATAATACATATTTGTCAAATGATTTGTCCGTTAGCCATATAGTATGAAGCACTACTTACAAGGATTACCCTGTAGAAATTAATGTTATTTAATACACTAATAATTAATTGACTAATCTATATCAATTATAACATAAATTTTTAATTAAAACACATAAAAAAAAATTAATTTCATATGAAGAGATGAAAATAGCAAACCGTCTAGCCACTAAATAGTCGACATATTTTATTAAATACTGAGTATATTTTTTTATTTTGTTTTTAATTTTTTTTTATAAAAAATTATATAACATAATTTTTATTAATTATATAACATATACGCGTCAAATATAACATTAATTTTTTATTAAATAAAAATATGAAAACTTAGTATATGTAATTTTGATGTAAACTATTAATTTAGTGACATGTGATTTAGAGGAGTCAATAATTTTGTTTGTCCAACCCACAAGTTTCCTGTACAAATAAATACAGATGGAGCTTGCGCATGTTGTGGAAGAAAGTGAGGAAAGAGTGAATTTGAATATTTGAGCATTTTCATTTTCTCTCATGGCGTCTGCACTCACTTTCCCGATCAAGGTAGGCCACATTGACGATGTTCAAGAACTCACCAAGACAAAATCTCCAATCCCCGAAAGATTTCTCCGCAGCGAAGCCGAGAGGTCAACGCTTTCCGCCACTGCATCTCCCCCCATTGAAATCCCCATTGTTGATTTCTCTAAGCTTGCAGCTGCAAACAACCCGGATGAACACTCTACTGAAATTTCTAACTTAGCAATCGCCTGTCAGGAATGGGGATTTTTCCAGGTCAAATATCGTTCTCTCTCTCTGTTTTCCAGTTGGATATATAATATAATATTAATACTGTAGTAAGAAGTTGAAGAGTAATTTTTGCAGGTGATTAATCATGGGATCGACGTGAATTTGCTTGAAGCTGTTGAGAAAGTAGCCAAAGAGTTCTTCATGCTGCCATTAGAGGAGAAAAAGAAGTACCCAATGGCTCCAGGAACAGTTCAGGGATATGGTCAGGCCTTTATTTTCTCAGAAGAACAGAAGCTTGATTGGTGCAACATGTTTGCACTTGGTCTTCATCCTCCATCTCTAATAAACCCAAAGCTCTGGCCAACAAACCCTCCAGATTTCAGGTTCTAAATCTCCACCTTCCTCTACTCTCTTATTACAACTTAATATTCCGAGTGGTAACGTAAAATTTTCTGGTGGGTTTTTGATGAATGTTTTGCAGTGAAACTCTGGAGAATTATTCACGGGAAATTAGGAAACTTTGCCAGAATCTATTGGAGTATATAGCAGAAACTCTTGGATTGAAGAAGAATGTGTTTGAAGAAATGTTTGGGTTGACTGTTCAGGCAGTGAGAATGAACTATTACCCTCCATGTTCAAGACCTGATCTGGTTATGGGTCTCAGCCCTCATTCCGATGGGAGTGCCTTGACAGTTTTGCAGCAAGCGAAGTGTAGCTATGCAGGACTCCAGATTGTAAAAGACAACAATTGGATATCTGTTCAGCCTGTTCCAAATGCACTTGTTATCAACGTTGGAGACACCATTGAAGTAAGAAACTAAATAAATTTGATTATTGTAATTAATTAATACTTACCCTTTTCTTTCTGTCTTCTTCAATATATAATTACTTAGATTAATATTTGTTGATGTGCTTTAAATTCTAGTTTGACTGGTTTAACTTGTTTTAGGTCATATTAAACTGGTTAGGTTTTACTTAAGGTCATATTTAATCGGTTTGTAAAAACTTTAGTATTTTAGATATATTAAGGTTTACAAATTAATTAGTGATTGTACTTTTTTTTATCATTATAGTAAAAAAAAATTTATCATTCTCATCCGCAATTATATATGCATTTCTGTTAAACCACGTAAATCTTATTTATCTTTTCTTCTTTTACTCTTTATTTTAAGTGATTATATGTGTGATTGAGATTAATTTTCATAATAATATCACTGTGTAGGTTCTGACAAATGGAAAGTATAAGAGTATAGAACACAGAGCAGTGACTGATTCGAAAAAAGACCGACTTTCACTCGTAACATTTTACGCACCGAACTATGAAATTGAGATTGGACCCATGACTGAATTTGTTGATGAGAAGAATCCATGCAAGTTCAGAAAATATAATCATGGAGAATACAGCAGGCACTATTTGGCTAACAAGCTACGAGGCAAGAAAAACCTTGACTTTGCCAGAATCTAAAACCAAAAACCATAACTGGGTTAATTCCCATGATTGAATTTTCTGTACAAGTTAAATTTTAGTATATATATATATATATATATGAGTACTGTGTTGAATTTGGGGGTACCAGTTAATTAAAAGTCCTCTTTGACTCTTTGGTGTAGATGATGGAATAAAAGAGTGAGAGTCAAAAAAGGAGGATGATGTCATTGTCTTGAGTGTGGAAGATAGATTTTTCATGAAATCAAGATTGCAATTTATGTATATATTCATATTATTCGAGAGTATATTAAACTAGGACAATAAAAATTTAACTCGTTCTTCTAGCATGGGTTAAGTTATATCTAATATGATATAATGTATATATAGGTTATTTAGAAATCATATATGTATATTTTACTAGAGGGGAGGAAATTTTCCCATGTTAAAGAATGGAGAATCCAATACATTAAAAGATGAAAGACCTTACAACACATATACGTATATATTAATGTGTATATATATGTAGATACAACTTGGAGGGGACCCAAAAAGATGCTTTTTCAATGTTCAAGACTTTGTTTGCATTACTAAAAAAAAAAAAGGTTTTATTTGACAAAAAAAAAAGAAAAAAGAAATTTGCATCAATATGCATGTATATCTAAAAACATATTTTTTTTTTTCATATACTTCATTATATTGAAATTAGTCTTTAATATTAGATACTTATAATTTCTATATATCTCTCGATCTATATATATATATATATATATATATATGTATGTTGTTATGTATTAATGTAACGACCCCGAAAATATTAAAATGAAATGAGTATTTAATTATATCAAATGCGGAAGCGAAATCAAAATTTCAGTTAACATCCCTTACACGAAAACCAAAAACGTACTTAAAATATAAAAGATTAAACTAACTAAAAGAGAAACTCGAAAATAAAACTATGATTATGACTACAGAGTCTCTAGGCATCCCTTTCGTCGTCCTCCTGCGGAACGGGCTCGGGAACCATGTCTTTCTGATATGAAATGGTTAAATAAGGAGTGAGCTACACTAGCCCAGTAAGAACATCACGATATCTCACCGTCACGGAGGTAAAGGTGGGTAGAAAACACAAAGGACCCATGGAGCATGTTTTACAACAAATCTTTTTATTTATGATAAAACCTTTACCATCCACTTACCTCGGTGGAATTTATGAAACAATATAAGAAAAACAATAACACTATCATAATCATGGAATAATATAAGCTGTAAAACATAACACTTATCACGCCTCTTGTAATTCAATCATTATACAACATATCTTTTTCTCATTTACCAGCCTACTAGTATCCGTGGGGGTCCATAGGGGTCCCGCTACCCGTTAACCTTTAACATTCATAATCAGTTTCCAGGGCCGTCCCCATACCCCGTCCAGTATGGGCGCCAAAACCATAAACCTCAATACCCCGTCCGGTATGAGGGTGAAAACGGGCCGTCCCCATACCCCGTCCGGTATGGGCGCCAAAACCATAAGATCTCCATACCCCGTCCGGCATGTGAGACCACAATCCCGGTAGGGTTCCCTACGGACCCGGTCCGTCCACCATCTCCCAGGATATCTAGTCAGGCTGACCCCATAATACAATTATCAGTCTACATAATCTTTTATTTTTCTTTTCCTCAGTCAGCATCATCAATTCACATTTAAACAAGCAAATCGTAATTCATGCCAAACAGACAACATACAGTATCAGTTTTTCAGTCATTCAACCCATAATTAATAAAAACGTAGTATATGCACACAAATCTGTAAAATGAACACATCAAACCTCATTTTGCATTTAAAGCTGTAAACAGGCCAAATAACAGTAAATCACCAATCACACTAGACTCGGGCTCCATTAGCCACCTTAAGCAATTTCACACATTCGTTAATTCAAGAAATACTGTTTTATCATTTTGAACTTTAATACCGTGATAGGAAATAAGGTGAGGGGTCCTTACTTGTTTTTGGTATTCGAATACGATTCACAGTGCGCCTACAGGCTGTTCCTAATTTTTCCTGAATTTTTCCCGGGGAACTGAAACGCACTAACGGTACCTGCACGTGTTCCAAAAAATCTCAAATTATGCTCAAGGCCTCTTTTTGGCCAATATCGCAACTCCAGCACGGCGGCTCCGCCGTGCACAGGCGACGGCGCCGCCGCTTGCGGCGGCGATTCGCCTCGGGTTGGCTGTTTTCGGCCGAATTCGGCCACACTCGCATCAGTCCCTGCAAGAAAATAACCCTAGGGCCCTCGGGGGGCCAAAAAATCACGGAAAAACGGAGCTTACCGGCGGCGGCGCTCTCGGGTGCGGTGGCTCTCCGGCGAGGTTCGTGTTTTGGTGATTCGGCTCCAGTCAACCTGTAGAGAAAAGAATGGTGATCACGGTGATATAAAAATTGCATCAAACGGAGGCCAGGAAGGGCCTCGTCGGAGGCAAAAACCGAGAAGGGGCGCGGCGGCGCCGCTGGTCTTCGGCCGCGTATTCCGGCCGTTTGGCCAGGATTTTGGCTCCGATTTGCCCACAGGAGAAATCAGCATGGAAAAACGAGTCGGGGGTATGAAATTTACCTCGATCGGCGGTCGGAAATTTCCCCGGCGCGGCGGCGGGTGGCGGCGGCCGGCTTTTGGTTCGTCTTCTCCGGCGAGCGGCAGGCGGCTAGGGTTTGTGGTCTGGTGTGGGGGTTCTATTTATAACCCCTTGCCTTTTGATCTCAGCCGTCCATTTTGTTTTAATCTGGGCCGTCCGTTTTTAATTGAATCTGGGCCGTCCGTGCGTTTAAATCTGGGCCGTTCGATCGCACGTTTGATCTGGGCCGTCCGATCGCGCCCACGCGGATCGCCAACGTGGCCCTTTTTGGAATGACGTGGTTTTGCCACGTGGCAGGTCCCGGTTGGCCGGGCCTGCTGACCGGGCCTGCTGACGTGGCTTTTTTTTTTTCTCGGTCCGGGCGCTACAACTCTCCCCCCCATAAAGAAATTTGGTCCCCAAATTTGCCTCATTACTCTTGATCAAACAGATGGGGATATTGGGCCCTAAATTCTGATTCCAGTTCCCAAGTCGCCTCCCTGGGCGTGTGGTTCTGCCACATGACTGTTACAAATGATATTTCCCGGTTGCGGAGTATTCTGCTTTCTCGGTCCGTGATACTGACCGGTACTTCTTCATAAGACAAGTCCTCTCGGAGTGGAAGCGGTTCGTGAGCCAAGACATGAGAAGGGTCCGGATTGTACTTACGTAGCATAGATCCATGAAACACATTATGAACCCGGGAGAGTTCATGAGGCAGTGCAAGTCTGTAGGCAGTGGTACCAATCTTGTCTAAGATTTCAAAGGGTCCAATATATCTGGGGTTTAATTTTCCCCTCCTGCCGAACCTACTAATTCCCTTGAAGGGGGTGACTTTAAGAAACACCCGGTCGCCTTTCTCAAAGGCCATGTCTCTTCTCCGGGTATCGGCATAACTCTTCTGCCTACTCTGAGCTGTCTGGATGTTCTTCCTGATCTTAACTATCTTGGACGTGGTTTCTTCTACCAAATCCGGGCCAAAAAATCTTCTATCGCCCACTTCCTCCCAACAGATCGGCGACCTGCACGGACGCCCGTATAGCGCCTCGTATGGGGCCATGCCGATGCTTGCTTGGTAACTGTTGTTGTAAGCAAACTCTATCAGGGGTAGGTGGTCGTCCCAATGGCCCCCGGAGACAAGGACACAAGCTCGGAGCATATCCTCCAGCGTACGAATTGTCCTCTCTGATTGTCCATCGATTTGTGGGTGGAAAGCAGTACTAAGAGACAGCTTTGTTCCCATAGCTTGCTGGAAACTATTCCAAAACCGAGAAGTGAATCTGGGATCCCTGTCGGATACCACTGTTACTGGAACTCCATGTAGTCTGACTACCTCCCGGATATACATTCTTGCCAACTTGTCCAAGGGATCAGTCATTCTGATGGCCAGGAAGTGGGAAGACTTAGTGAGTCGGTCAACAATTACCCATATAGTATCATGTCCCGATCGTGCCTTGGGTAGTCCCGATACGAAGTCCATGGTGATATGTTCTCACTTCCACTCTGGAATCGGTAAAGGCTGAAGTAACCCGCCCGGACGTTGATGTTCTGCTTTGACCTGCTGACATACCAAGCACTTAGATACAAAGTCGGCTATATCTCTCTTCATCCCATTCCACCAGAACCGAGGTCGCATAGTTTGGTACATTTTCGTACTTCCTGGATGCATGGCGAACCTTGAACTATGGGACTTTGTCATGATGTCTCTTCTTAACTCACTGTCGTCTGGGACACACACTCTGTCCCTGAAACGAATCAATCCGTCGGCGGAGATCTGAAATTCTGAGCTCACTCCCTGTTCTGCAATCTTCTTGCGGGTTACTAGGGTGGGGTCGACTGACTGAGCTTCCTTTATTCTTTGGATTAACTCGGGTTGGACTGCTAGGTGGCCCAAACATGTGACTCTCTTCAGGTCTCGCAGGCGAACCTGCTGTGTAGCCCCAATGGACCTACATTCTGAAACCATCAGATGGGCTAGGGTGCTTGCACTTTTCCTGCTGAGGGCATTGGCCACTACGTTGCCCTTACCTGGATGGTATAGGATGTCACAATCATAGTCCTTGAGGAGTTCCATCCACCTCCTCTGACGCATGTTGAGATCCTTCTGGGTGAAGATATGCTTCAAACTCTTATGATCGGTGTAGATCTGAAAGGTCTCTCCATACAAATAATGGCGCCAGGTTTTCAAGGCGTGTATGATGGCGGCAAGCTCCAAGTCATGGGTATGATAGTTCTTCTCATGATTCTTTAGCTGCCTAGACCCATATGCTATAACCTTTCCACGCTGCATTAGGACACAACCCAGGCCCAGATAGGAGGCATCACTATAAACTGTGTACCCTCCTGATCCACTCGGTAGAGCCAGCGCTACAATTAAGCTCGGGTAAATCTGTGCTCTACTTTGTCATCACTCGGACCCATATTTCAGCTTGGAAATCATCAGAAAGCTCTTCTTAATTTTGCACTCACACCAAATTTCAGCTAATTTGGACCATCAAAAAGCCATTGCAAATTGCTTGACTAGTGCTTCTTTCTCCACCAATAATATATTTATGTACTAAAACGTGCATACATAATCGTGGGTCTCTCTCTCTCTCTCTCTCTCTCTCTCTCTCTCTCTTCTCTAAGCTCCACTAGCGAGAAAGAAAGAAAGAAAGAAAGAAAGAAAAAGCTTTTCATTTTCTTGAACAGGAATGAATACTGAAGATTCCTTTTGCCAACTTTTCTGTTTGTTTCTTTGGGAAAATATTGGAGATGATGATTGTGTCAGTTTTCCCAACATTTATCCTGCCTTTTTCCTAACAAGGAATCTGATCAGAAACCCCTCAAGAAAAAAGCAACAGGAACATTTTACAATTTCCTTGTGTTTGATTCTTGATTTCTCTCTTTCGCTAATTGAACCCCACAAAGCTTCCATTAATATTAACCAATAAGCTTATAGTTATATGCTCCTTACACATGAGTTTGTATACAGATACATAAATATATTAAACATTCTCATGGCATCATCATTCTTATGTTTCTGTCTTGAATTCTATAACCTACACAACGCACAGTTCTTAGTTAACTTGTATGTATAGAAAATCTAAAATTAGTGGAACCCTCCTGAGGTAGAGTTACTGTTGGGTCTAAATCTTGGCAAAGTCTAGAGCTTTCTTGCCTTGCAACTTGTTTGACACATAATGCTTGCTATACTCTCCATGGTTGTATCTTCTGTATTTGCATGAATCATTCTCATCAACCAATTCAGCCAATGGTCCAATCTCGACTTCATAGCTCGGTGCATAGAATGTTACGAGTGTGAGTCGGTCTTTTTCCGACTCAGTCACTGCTCTGTGCTCCACACTCTTGTACTTTCCATTTGTCAGTACCTACACAATAATATTAATCTAAAGTGATTAGATATTTAATTAGACAAAATGAAAAGGGTAAATGTTAATTAATTAGAAAATTCATATTTATTTAATTTCTTACTTCAATGGTGTCTCCAATGTTGATGACAAGTGCATTTGGAACAGGCTGAACAGATACCCAGTTGTTGTCTTTTAGGATCTGGAGTCCTGCATAGCTACCCTTTGCTTGCTGCAAAACTGTTAGGGCACTTCCATCAGAATGAGGACTCAGACCCATAACAAGATCAGGTCTTGGACATGGAGGGTAATAATTCATTCTCACTGCCTGCACAGCCAACCCAAACATTTCCTCAAACACATTCTTCTTCAACCCAAGAGTTTCTGCTATATACTCCAATAGGTTCTGGCAAAGTTTTCTAATTTCCTGTGAATAATTCTCCAGAGTTTCACTGCAAAACATTCATAAAAAACCCACAAGAAAATTTTATGTTACCAGTCAGAATATTAAGTTGTAATGAGAGAGTAGGGGAAGGTGGAAATTTAGAACCTGAAATCTGGAGGATTTGTTGGCCAGAGCTTTAGGTTTCTTATAGCTGGAGGATGAAGACCAAGGGCAAACATGTTGCACCAGTCAAGCTTTTGGTCCTCTGAGAAAACAAAGGCCTGACCATATCCCTGAACTGTCCCTGGCGCCATTGGGTACTTCTTTTTCTCCTCTAATGGCAGCATGAAGAACTCTTTAGCAACTTTCTCAATAGCTTCAAGCATATTCAGGTCAATCCCATGATTAATCACCTGCAAAAAATATTCTTCAACTTCTTATTACAGTATTAATATTATATATCCAATTGAAAACAGAGAGAAAGAATGATATTTAACCTGGAAAAATCCCCATTCCTGACAGGCGATTGCTAAGTGAGAAATTTCAGTGGAGTGTTCATCTGGGTTTTGTTGATTAAGCTTGGAGAAATCAATAATGGGAATGTCAAGAGGATGTTTTGTGGGTTGTTCAAGTGTTGACCTCTCGGCTATACCACGAACAAATCTACGAGGGATTGTGGCTGGTTTTGACTTTCTGAGTTCTTGAACATCGTATATATGACCTACTTTGATGGGTGAAAGAGGTACTGGCGCCATTGAAGAGGGATTTGGAGGAGACGAATGGACAGAAAACCAGAGAAAGCTTTCCTCTGTTTCTTGAACAAGAATAAGCTCTGTACTTATTTATACAAGAAAGTTGAGAGCAGCCTAACTGTACTTTTTCTAAAGAAATAAATTGTTTATTATTAGTTGTTTGGGTGCAAATCGTGATAATGGTTTGAAGGGTGGGGGGCCGCCATAGCCATGCACTTTATTAAAATTTGAGTAACACATAAAACCAATCTCTTTAGCTTACTTTTTTTAAGTGAAAGTTGATATAACAAAGCTTCCTTTTAAAAAAGATATATTGTCTAGTTTGAATTCATATCTTTATAAAGAATGGTAAAAATATTAATTATTCAGTTAAAAATAACTAATATATTTGAACTAATTTAATATATTAATATATATATATATATATATATATATTTTTAAGAATAAATCTTATGAAACATACTTCTTTTATTTTAATAGATGATAACGTGTCTTGTCTATCAAAATATTTCTTTATATTTATAATCTTTTTTTCTTTTTACCATTCTAAAATAAAGAAACAAAAATAAGTTCATATAACAAAATTTTCTTTCAATAAAAACATACCAGATCCATAATCTGAGCCGAATCCATACTCTCCTAAAGAAATATAGAAATATCAACAATTCAATTAAAAAATAATTCATAAACTTGAATTAGTATAATATGTTAAAAAATATATAGTTGTAAGAGTGGACCTTATCAAACATACTTCTTCTATTCTGGTGAATGATGAGGTGTCTCTTCTATAAAAAATAGTTGTATTTGTAATCTTTTTTTACCTTTCTAGAGTAAATAAAAACGTAAGTCTCAATTTAAGTCATTCGCTCTCAACTAAACAAAGAGGAACATATATAATTCCTATCTGAACTCAAATATTATCAATTCATTAAATGTCACTCAAAATATTGTTCGTGATATTAATGAGTATTTGTAATTGTTATAACTTGTGCTATAAGTTCAAAATAACTATTTATTAAAAGCATTTTTACTCAAAAGTTAATTAGTGTTTAGTAAAAATAACGGTAGAAATATTATTATTTAAAAAAAAAAATTGTATTTGGTGAAATAACTTTTGAAATTTCATATATAAATTTTTATTAAAAATTAAAATTATTTTCTAAAAACTACAAATTATAGTGTTTATATTCAAACATATCATGCGAATCTTGACTTTAGTTTTTATTAAAAATACTTTACATTTTACTTATTTGATTACACAAATATTTCTGGAATATAAAAGTTGAAG
>NW_019013362.1:4757-15256 GCF_000150535.2 Carica papaya | reverse complement strand
TAAGTGGGCCCCATTTCCAACCCACTTCACTCCACTTGGCTTCTCCAATCTTCTCAGGTGGTGCAAATTCGGCCCTCCTTGCCCCTTTATAAAACCCTCCTCTGCTCTTCATTTTCTCACAATTTTTCCTTCTTTAATTTATCAAAAATTAGAGAGAGAAAGAGAAGAGATTTTTAGAACGAGAAACGAGCATGAAAGAAGGAGAAAAGTAGGAGGTTTGCAACCTTATTTAAGGAATTTCTAGAAGCTCTTTCCTTCATTTCCAAAAGGCTAGGTCGACTCGGTTTCGGTAAGGGATTCTTAATATTTTCATCTAAATTTCTAATTACTCTTTTTAATTAATTAATTTGTTAAAATTGAAGGATTGCTTAAATGAATTCTATGTTTGCTTTGGTGATTTATTTTTTATATATGAGGATCTTATATGATAAATGTGCTAGAATGATGATTCAAGACACATGTAGGATTGACCCTGTAACACCCTGCTCACCATCGTGCTAAATTTATACCTGAAAACTCCTATTTATTCAGACCTTAAAACCACTTGAACTAATGTAAATTTATCTCGTAGTTTTATATCATGTTTCTTGATTTAAATTCATAATTTTAATTCATTCTGATTTTATTATTTTATTTATTTTTATTTTTGTTTAATTTTATTTACTATTATTATTGTTTTAATTAAAAATGATCTTCAGGAAGAAAAATGGGAAAAGAGGGCAAAATTTTGCAGGAAAACGCCCACGAGAAAAGCCTGCTTGTGCAGGCATTGCACGTTGTGTGCACATGGCCAGCACATGACGTGTGCACTATGTGCAAGTCCCGTCTGCACGAGCCGTGAGGCCAGTCTGCATGCGCATCCCATCGCGCACAAACAAGCCAATCCACGTGCGTTACATCATGCAAAATAGGGCCAGGAATCGTGCGCCTTGTACTCACGCCATCCGCGCAGTGGGCTTTCATGGACAGGCCTGTGCGCATGGGCCTGCGTGGATAAGACTGTGTTCATCAGCCTGTGTGCAACACCTTACCTACTGTAGGCCCTAGGCACGACAGGATAGGCCGACGGCTGCAGGCTAGGCTTGTAGCTCGGAGCTGGCATGGGGAGGCGCACTGTCGCCTCAGGCAGTGTGTCGTCACCCTTTGGGCGCCATACGCCACCATAGGCGGTGTGTTGTTGTCACCTTATATGGAGAGCTACTGCCGGTTGAGGATTTTTCCTCTGTTTTTTGCACTACCATCGCGTCACATCAGATCATTCATCATCCACTCACTTTCTCTCTCCTCACCAGATTTTTCCAGTTGACGCAAATCTAATGGTCCCCATTTTCTATTAATAGGGAGCCCTTTTTTTCCATTTTCCTCATCGCTTCCATTTCATTCTTCCATCCTCCAAGAGCTTAAAGAGAGAGAGACTGATCTAGAGAGAGAATGAGAGGAGAAAAAGAAGAAAGGTGTAGGAAAACTTCAAGATTTTGGTAAAAAATTTAGTATTTCCTTAAACATCTTAAGGAGTATTTCTAGAAAATAAAAAATTGTAAAGTTTTTGTTTTATGCTTTGCATGATTTATGTTTAATAGTTCCAATAAAGTGATTTGTTCTTGATTTCAAGCATGTTATGTGATCTTATAGGTACTTGATGATTTGCATGTAAATTAAATTAAATAACATGAATCTGGTGATAATTGTCTAAAACCAAATGTATCTGTATTGACATGTATAATGCATCAAGTGTGTCGTTAGTCTTTTTATCTTTGAGAGGTTTCTGTATCCCCTCCCCCATCTAGTCTGGAAAGATGTAAGAGGATCGCTCCCTGTAGATGACGGTGTACCCTCTAACGAGAGCGATGACACAAATATCTTTTAGGGGTCACCTTGGCTAAGTACTGTCATGACTATAGAATATCTTATAGGACCACTATAGTTGGTACGGTCATGGTCATAGATTGCACCATGGTTTGGCAAGCAGGAAATATGCCTTAGCAAATTATCATTATATATCTGATCTGGTCATTCCACATGGGTAGTTAAAAATTTGTATCTATCCTCAATTAGAATGACTTCACGAAGCATAACACAAAAATTTGAGCATTTCATGATTTGTTTAACTTTTTCTATTGCTAAGTATGATTTTGATCTGATTATTGTGACTATGATATGATGGACCCGATGTTTCCTTTAATAAATAAAATTATTTTCATAAAGTAGGAAAGGGCCCTATCGTGACCTGATGATAAGTATTAATGACATATTAAAATCTTATGATATTATTTAAATACTGTTTTCCTTATTGATTATACGGAACTCACCCTTTCCATACCCTCACTTAGATGAGGAAGATAGTTAGGAACCAATCGCTGACCTACCTCTTAAAGTCTATGAGGATTCCATGGATCCACATGCCTTGAGTGCATGACTTGTCCCACACTTTGATGAGTCCAATCACATAGTGAAAGAAGTGGCCCTTTTGTATTTTGATATTATAAATTTTGTTGCCACTTCTAGCCTCAGTTATATATATATGTGCAATTGGAACTCATATATTTTGGTAAGAGATTTGTAATAATTTGTTCCGCTGCATACAATTTTTATCATGCACTCGTAATTTATTTCTGTATCTAGCACCCTTATGCCTTCATTTGTATTGGGGATATCACATATGGTATTAAAGCAGTTACACAAACCAAATCCCTTACAACTGAGGCTGTAGGTAGAAAGACCCTTAGGACATTGAGAAAGATGAGTCACTTTTTCCAAAACTAGACCACCAACTTATGTCTTCTTTTTCTTTTATAGAATGACACGAGGGAGACCTTCTGTAGAATGTACCAAAAGACTTGAAGCCTAGGACAATCTAACCAGGGTCGAGTTTACTGAACTCTTCTGAGCTATCCAAGGATTGACTGCAGCCATAGGATAGAACTAAGCCAACCTTTGTTAGCACCCTACCCAGGAATACTAAACAACTAAAAGGTCTATCTCTTACAACATAGCAAAGTTTAGGAAGCTTAACCCGCCACACTTTGAAGGTTACCCTGACCCCTTAGTAGCCAAAGCATGGATCCTGTAGATAGAGAAGCTTTTCTCTATCCTAAACCTAACTAAGGAACAGAAAGTTCCCCTAGTAGCCTTTATGCTGATCGGTGAAGCAGAACACTGGTAGTGACTTAAAAAGGAAGTCTTGCCTATCCTTACCACCGAGGAAGTTTTCATGGATGCATTATTTGATAATTTTTTTCCAGCCTGTGTCTGAGAGAAGAAGGATGAGGAATTTTAGGACTTACCTCTAAGAAAATCTGACGGTTGCCTAATATGTAACCCGATTTTTCCAACTGTCTACATTTACTCCTCTAATGATCACCCCCCGAAAGTCGTGAAGCTAAAAAATTTCTTAAAGACCTTTGTGCCAATATCTATGATTGGGTTGTGATACTGAGACCCAACTCGTATGCTGAGGTGCTAGAACATGCTCAGTTGGCCGGAGACCTCATCTTGGTCAGGCACTAACACATTATCCGAGTTCGTACCCAACAACAATAACCCCAACACCTAGAAGAAGATTGTCCAACCTAGTAAGTAGCCACCCCGATAAATGAACTCGAGTTTTCTTTCCCCCTACTCTACCTCCACCTACTAGGCAACCTGCCCGACCTTCTCAATCATATCTACATTTTGGTCACTCGCATGGTGAATTACCTTGTTGGCGTATCAATCATGCCTGCTATCAATGCGGAAGCACCCAGCACCTTATAAAGGATTGCCCTCAGTGGCAGAAGGACATGGCTAGAACTATAGCCCAGGATCTATGTACCACCTCGATGAACCTGGTTCCCTCCCACTCCTATCCTTATCCAGGGTATGCTTTCTATTCATGATAGTTTTGCCAGGGCTTTGATCGATACAACTGATACACATTCATTTATCTCTTGTGCATTTGCTTGTAAATAAGATATTAGGCATGAACCTTAAAAAGAAATATTAGTTGTAGAGACTCCCTCTAGGGGATTATTAGAAGCTCACTGTGTGTACAAAAATTGTAAGATAAAATTTTTAAAAACATAAGTATTTGTAGACTTAGTGCTCTTAGATTTCTCAAGGTTTGATGTTATTCTAGGAATGGATTGGTTATAAAAATATAGGGTAATTATTAATTGTGAAAGTAAAGTTGTAACCTTGCGAACTCTGAAAAAGAAATAAAATCTATTTTTCTCCCTAATAGTTGAATAAACAGGAATATGGATATTGATCTTGCTCTGTATTCCATTCCCATTGTTTACAACTTTTCAAGAGTTTTTCCATTCAAATTACCTGATCTACCTCCCTTACGAGAGATAGAATTTTCTATTGAATTACTTCTTGGAACCAAACCAATTTCAAAACCTACTTATTGCATGAGTTGTGCTGAGCTCGTAGAACTAGAAAATTAGCTTTCTGAGCTTCTCATCTAGAAGTTTATTCACCCTAGTCACTCCCCTTTGGGTGCTCTAGTGTGAAAAAGAAGGACGGCTCCCTCAGACTATGCATAGACTACCAAGAAATCAACCGAGTAATAATAAAGAGCAAGTATCCTCTACCTTAAATCGATGATCTTTTTGACTAGTTACAAAGAGCCACGTTCTTCTCTAAGATTGACCTCAGATCAGGATACTACCAGTTGAGAGTCAAAGAAGAAGATATTCAAAACTGCTTTTCGGTGTAGATACGACCTGTACAAATTTAAGGTGATGTTGTTCAGGTTAACCAATGACCCTGCTGCCTTCATGGATCTCATGAATAGGGTTTTCCATAATGCACTGGATCAGTACATCGTCGTATTCATTGATGACATCCTAGTGTACTCCAAGAGTCTAGAGGAACACGCAGTCCACCTATCTGAAGTGTTGGGAACACTTTGTCAAAATCAGTTGTTTGTTAAACTTAGAAAATGTACCTTCTGGTAGGATCACGTTTCTTTTCTTGGTCATGTGATTTCAAGTGAAAAAGTTTTTGTGGATCTAGTCAAGGTTGAAACGATGATCAATTAGAACCCGCCCACCATTGTAGCTGAGGTACGTAGTTTCCTTAGCTTAGCAGGTTACTATGAATAATTCATCAACGAATTTTCTAATATTGCTGCTCCGTTGACTCAACTCACTCAAAAGGGTGTACCTTTTGTCTAGGATTATGAATGTGGTGAAAACTTTATGGAATTGAGGTATCGTCTTACCTCTACTCTGGTGTTGATCCTCTCCGACAACCCTAAAAGATTTCAGGTTTACTATGATGCATCTCATGTTAATTTGGGATGCATTTTGATACAGCATTATAGACTAGTTGTTTATGAATCCAGACAGTTGAAACTCCATAAGCGAACCCTACTCACGACCTGGAGTTTGCAGCCATTATCTTTGCCTTAAAGATATAGTGTCATTACCTATTTGGTCAGACCTTTGAAATTTATATTGACCACAAATATTTAAAGTACATTTTCTCACAAAGGGAGTTGAACATTAGATAGAGACATTGGATGGACCTCCTAAAAGAATATGACTACAAGATCATCTACCATCTCGGTAAAGGAAATGTAGTCACTGATGCAGTGAGTCGAAAAGAGTTTGCAATGTTTGCCCAAACCATGACCTCTAGTTAGAAGTTAGTTGATGTCATGCAAGCACTCTGCCTCAACCACTATGGCAATGATGTCTATCTCACTCATATCTAAGATTTGCCTGATTTTTTCACGAAGATTTGGGAAGCTCAGTCCACAGACCAAGAAATCACCAAATATATAAGTTCTCTTCTAATGAGTTTTCTATTTTCAAGCTCTCAGATGATAGGTTTTGTAGATTTTGGGACCAAATTTGGGTAACTGTCACTATTAGGGCAGATGTTCTCAAGGTTTCCCATACCTCTAAACTGTCTATCTATCTCGAAAGTACCAAGATGTATCGGGACTTGAAGCACCAATACTGGTGGTCGAGAATGAAGAAAGACATTGTTGACTATGTCTCTTGATGCCTTACTTGCCAGCGAATTAAGGAAGAACACTAGAGACCCAACGGTTTGTTATAAGTCCTCTCGATTCCAGAATAGAAGTGGGAGCATGTAACTATGAATTTTGTCACCGGCCTACTTAGGACCTATTCTGGTCGTAATGCTATTTAGGTCATCGTTGATAGACTAATCAAAACCATCGATTTCTTGTCCATTAGGACCACTGACTCCACCAGCAAATTAGCCCATTTTTATGTTGATGAAATTGTTTGACTCCACGTGTTCCCTCATCCATTATATTCGATCAAGATCCTGAATTCACATCCCACTTTTGGGATAGTTTTCAAGAAAAATTTAGGTCTGGATTGTACTTTAGCACTGCTTATCATCCCCAAACTGATGGTCAGTCTAAATACACTATTAAGACGCCGGAAGATATATTACGTGCTTGCGTCCTCGACTTTGGAAATAATTAGTATGAGTATCTTTTCTTGTATGAATTTGCTTATAATAACAGTTATCACTCCAGCATCGGCATGGCTCCTTATCAAGCCCTGTATGGTAGACTCTGCTGTTCTCCCACTTGCTGGAGCAAAGTTAGAAACTAGCATCATTAGGGACCAGACTTCATCTAAGAGACTATTGAGAAGGTTGCGATCATCCGTAGGAACTTAGCTACCGCCCAAAGTCGCCAAAAGAGTTACGTTGATAATTGTAAAATACCTCTGGAATTCGCCATTGGAGACCAAGTATTCCTCAAGATTTTCATCTACAAGGGAAAAATGCGATTTAGGAAAAAAAAGAAGTTGAGCCCCCATTATGTGGGACCTTTTCCGATCGTGGAGCGTATTGGACCCGTAGTATACCACCTTATTCTATCTCGAGAGTTTACAGTTCTATATGATATTTTTTATGTCTCCATGCTCAAAAGGAATCACCCTGACCCTTCTCATATCATTCCTCATGATGAAACGCAGGTACAAACTATATGACTTACGAAGAACTCCCCGCGAAAATTATTGGTTGGATCGACAAAGTTTTTTGCAACAACATGATCCCCATGGTGAAAGTGCAGTGGCAGCACCACACTCTGGAAGAGGCAACGTGGGAGTTGGAGAGCGAGATGAAAGAGAACTTTCCATACCTATTCGAAACAAATTTGGGGGACCAAATTTTTTAAGATGGGAGGGGTGTAATACATCACTCACCATCACACTAAATTTGTACCTGAAAACCCCTATTTATTTAGGCCTTAAGGCCATTTGAACTTATTTAAATTTATCTTATTGTTTTATATTGTGTTTCGTGATTTAAATCATAATTTTAATTTATTATGATTTTATTATTTTATTTATTTTTATTTTTATTTAATTATTTATTATTATTATTATTATTTTATTAAAAATGATTTTCAGAAAGAAAAACAAGAAAAAGGGATAAAATCCTGTGGAAAAATGCCAGTGGGAAAGGCCTGCCCGTGCAGCCATCGCCCGCTGTGCGCATACGGGCGCACACGGCCAGCGCAGGATGTGTGCACTGTACGCATGTCCCGTCCGTGCGGGGCACGAGGTCGATCTACTCGTGCGTCCCATCACGCGAAGACAGGCTAGTCTGTAAGCATCACATTGCGCGTGAACAGGGCCAGGCGCCATGCACCCTATGCGTGCACCATCCATGCAGTAGGCCTGCATGGATAAGCCTGCCCACAGGCTAACCCTGTGCACGGCCAACTTGGGGAGGTGCACTACTGCCTCAGGCAGTGCATCGCCACCCCTTGGGTATTGTGCACTGCCTTGGGTGGAGAGTCACTGCCAGTTGAGGATTTTTCCTCCATTTTTGCACCATCGTCGCATCGCATCAAATCACTCATCTTCCACTCAACTTTCTCTCTCCTCATCAGATTTTGTCACTTGACTCAAATCCAACGGTCCCCATTTTCTATTAATAGGGACCTCTTTTTTCAATTTTCCTTATCACTTCCATTTCATTCTTCCATCCTTTAAGAGCTTAGAGCGAGTGGGAGTGATCTAGAGAGAGAAGGAGAGGAGAAGAAGAAGAAAGGTCTAGAAAAACTTCAAGATTTTGGTAAAAAATTTAGTATTTCCTTAAACATCTTAAAGAGAATTTCTAGAAAATCAAAAATTATGAAGTGTATGTTTTATGTTTTGCATGATTTATGTTTAATAATTCTAATAAAGTGATTTTTTCTTGATTTCAAGCATGCTATGTGATCTTATAAGCACTTGATGATTTGCATGTAAATTAAATTAAATAACAAGACTCTGGTGATAATTTTCTAAAAATATATTTAAAAAAAAAAAGAAAAGAGAAAGGGAATGAGCCTGAAATGGTTTGGAAAAATAAATGTATCTATATTGACATGCATAATATATCAAGTGTCTCGTTAGACTTTTTATCTCTGAGGGATTTCTATTTTCTCCTCCCCCATCTGGCCTGGAAAAACGTCAGAAGACCGCTTTTTGTGGATGATGGTGTACCATCTATTGAGAGCGGTGACTGGAATATCTGTTAAGGGTCACTTTTGGCTAAATATTGTCGTGGCTATAGAACATCTTATAGAACCATTGTAGTTGGTACGGTCGTAGTCATAAATCGTACAATGGTTTGGTAAGCCGAAAATATGCCTGAGCAAATTGTCATTATATATATGATTTGGTCATTCCACATGTGTAGTCAAAAATCCATATTTGCCCTTAGAGATGAAAGTCAAAACAAACTCGCAAATCATGACACAAAAATCTGAGCATTTTCATGATTTGTTTGATTTGATTGTTATGACTATGATATGATGGATCTGATGTTTTCTTTAACAAATAAAATTATTTTCATGAAGTAAGAAAGGACCCTGACATGACCTGATGGTAAGTATTAATGACATAATTATTTACTTTTAAAATCTTACAATCTTATTTAAATACTATTTTTCTTACTGAATATATAGAACTCACCTTTTCTATGCTCCCCCCTCCAAATGAAGAAGATAGTGAGGAACCAATCGCTGACCTACCCCTTGAAGTTTATGAGGATCCTATGGATCCAAAACCTTAAATGCATGACTTGTCCCGCACTCTGATGAGTCCAATCGTATAGTGAATGAAGTGACCCTTTATTATTTTGATATTTTGTCTTTTGTTGTCAGTTCTTGCCTCAGTTATATATATGTGTAATTAGAACTCATATATTTTGGTAAGGAATTTGTAATAATTTACTCCATTGCATATAATTTTTATCATGCACTTGTAATTTATTTCTGTATCTGGCACCCTTATGCCTTAATTTGTATTGGGGATATCACAAACCCTTTGTCATACCTTTGGTAATGACAAAAAGGGTTGTTTTGAAAAGCTCTAGCGTTAAAGAATATCTCAAATGGTCAAATCCAAGTATATGGGGCCTTTAGCCAAATATCCCGCCGAGTTCTGGAAGTTAAAAACGGAATATTCATTAGTATATAAAGTATAATATATTATAGTCTTACCACATGACTATGATGTATGAATTCTTAGTAGGTTTGTTTTTTTGTTTATGTGTATGGTATTGTTGAACATGATGATTGTTATATAAGTTGATTTGTTGTTTGATCATTGTCTAAACCATGACGTATTTCGCATAATGTATGAAAACATAATGATTGGAAATTTGTATATGTGTTTGGCCCATCACTTTACCTTGGTAATGGTAAATAGGGTTATCCTAGTGGGTCTTGGTTTAAGAGGATGACCCGAAGGTCAAGTCTGAGTAAAAGAGCCTTCGGGCCAAACACAGGTAAATGAGCCTTTAGATCGGATATATGAAAGAAGATCCTATAGGCCAAATAAGTTATGGAATCCTGGTGGATTTAAAAATCGTTGCATTGAACATGTAATATGCATATAAAAAGGATATGAAATTGTTGTGAGCATGAAATAAACAAGTGAAAAGAATGGAAAAATCCATTTGACTATTATCTCTGAGGGGTTTCTGTTTCTCCCTCCTCCAAAAAAGTGTTGGTGAACCACTCTCTGTGATGATTGACGGTCCCACTGACGAGAGAGGATACGTGTTAGGTACATGTAAGGCCACAATGGCAAAGTACGATCATGGTCATAGTTTAGATAGAGAAATAAAATTTGCCCGAGAATGGGTCAGTGATTAACAGCAACAATCGAGGATCCCTTATGCCCTCAGTGGATATTGTTGTAATAGTTTCACGTGGAGGTCAGTAAAAGACTTAATAAAACCTAGATATGGTTAAAAATATTGATCATGATTTATATGATGGTTTTTCTGTTTGTTATGTATGTTGCTTATGTTACTAGTATCTTTATGATAGTTTGTATGATTGATTCTTTTGTTTATTAAGCATGTCATTTTTTTATTATATGTTCGATACATACAGGGATACCAAATGTGATGAAACATGCCCGCTTAATGCTAAGTAATGGTGTTGTTAGCTTGATGTACAATTGTTTCACCGGATTTCTAATAAAGACAGAGACTTTCTATATGATTAAATGACTCTATCC
>NW_019013359.1:0-11293 GCF_000150535.2 Carica papaya | reverse complement strand
TTACATAAGACTTAGATAGAGTTGTGAAACATTGGAAAATATTTCTAAATTTGAATTTTGTAAATGTAGGAAATGGCAAGGATATCGAGAGAGTAAACACATCATATTTTGAAAGACCGGATCGAACATAGTCTAAATAGACTCATGCGTATAGCCAAAGGGTTGGCCACGGTGGCAACTCAACACGTAGTTCATAGCCAAAGTGCTACAAATGGTAATAATACTAGTACCAGTAGCACTCAGCCGATATAGAGGAAAATAGTGAAAAACTCATTGAAAGATTTAAGAGAATGAACCCACCATCATTTGCTGGAGCAACCGACCTGATATTAGCCGAACAGTGGATCATAGAGTTAGAGAAGATATTTGATGTTCTCAGTGCCAATTCAGAGCAAAAGGTACAACTAGCCACATTATGTTCAAGGGAGCTGCAAAACACTGGTGGTGGATGAAGAAGGGATCACTAAAGACACCGATCCTTTGAGAAATATTTGGAGCGGCATTCTACGAGAAGTATTTCTCTGACTTTGTTTAAGAAAAAAAACAAATGGAGTTCCTAAAATTAAAACAAGGGAATATGAAGGTAGCAAAATATACAGGAAAGTTTATAGAGTTGGCTTGGTTTGCGCCCAAGTTTGTAGGAGATGGAAGCCTAAAAGCTAGGAAGTTTCAGAGAGGCTTGCGTAAAAAGAGCTGGAATAAAATCTATGTTCTGAAAATTAATGACTATCAAGAAGCATTAGAACGAGCTTAGATAGAAGAGGCTACAATTCTAGTCCTACAACAGATCTAGTGGGTTCGACCATTCATACTAAACAATAAGAGGAAGGTTTATGAGCTACAACAACCTAATAAAAGACAGAAAATGGATCTCTTAGTCCCAGTACTAGGGCCATAACAGATATGCCTCCATTGTAGAAAGAACCATGGTAACAGCTGCCACAAGTTAACAAATGGATGCTTTAGATGTGGTAGTAATTAACATCGGATCAAAGAGTGTCCTATCAACAAAGAGCATATCAGAACAACAACTCAAGGAATAGTATATGCCATTATAGAGCAAGATGCTCAATCCTCTCAAGATGTTATCCAAGATATGTTCACTATCTCTAGTACCTTTGCTAAAGTTTTAATAGACCCAGGCTCCTCACACTCTTTTACATCACATGAGTTTGCTTAGCATATGAACTTTGAATACTGACCTTTAAAATATGTATTAGTAGTCTCGACCCCAGCCAATAAGGACTTAACCACTTGTACAGTCTATCGAGCATGTATTGTAGAGATTGCCAATACAGAGTTACCAGTAAATCTCATACTTTTAGACATGCAAGATTTTGATGTCATACTAGGAATGGATTGGTTGGCAGCATACCTTGCCAATTTATATTGTCATAGAAAGACGATTACTTTTATTTTTCTCAATGACAAGGCCTTCAATTTCAAAAGGATTAGAGAGCCCTAACATCCATGTCTCGTATCTTGTATTTAAGCTCAACGATTACTTGAGAAGGGATGTGCAGGGTATTTGGCATACATAGTGGAGAATAAAAGTAAAGAAGTCAATTTACAATAAATACTAGTGATGAAGGAATTTTCTGATGTTTTTCCAGAAGATCTTTTAGGTTTACCTACAAACTGTGAGATCGAGTTCTTCATTGACTTAATTCTTGATACGAGTCCTATCTCTAAGGCTATATATCGAATGGTGAAAGCCGAATTAGAGGAACTCAAGAAACAATTACAGGAATTATTAGATAAGGGTTTTATCAGACTAAGTGTATCACCATGGGGAGCTCGAATAGTATTTGTGAAGAAGAAGGCTGGTATCATGCTACTTAATATCGACTATAGGCAACTAAACCAAGTTACCATAAAGAATAAGTATCCGTAGCCTCGTATCGATGATATATTCAACCAACTTCAAAGAGCCCAAGTATTTTCAAAGATTGATCTACATTCTAGATACCAAAAACTAAAAATTAAGAAAGAGGATATTCCCAAGACTACCTTTAGAACTAGATATGGCCATTATGAATTCTTAGTCATGTCTTTTGGTCTAACAAATGCTTTTGCAACATTTATAGATTTGATGAGTAGAGTCTTTTAGCCATTCTTGGATAAGTTTGTCATCGTCTTCATTGATGATATGC
This sequence comes from Carica papaya, assembly GCF_000150535.2. Next base: position 9,140 of record NW_019013359.1, on the reverse strand, counting down.
TGATTTATTCTCAGAGCGAAGCTGAACATGCGAAACATTTGACAATAGTGCTTGGGATACTTAGGAAAGAGAAGTTATATGCCAAGTTTAAAAAGTGTGAGTTTTGGTTGAAGGAGGTTGTCTTCCTCAGACATAGAGTTTCAAATGATGGAATATCAGTAGATCCAGTTAAAGTAGAAGCACTAGTAAACTAAAAAATGCCTACAACGGTAACTGAAGTCCGAAGTTTTCTCAGTCTAGCTGGATACTACAGGAAGTTTATTAAAAAAAATTCAAAGATTGTTACTCCACTAACTCAGTTCACTAGAAATGAAGTTTGAGTGGAATGGCAAGTGTTAATAAAGTTTTCAAGAACTAAAAAAGCAATTGACAATAGCCCTAGTATTAACTATTCCTAACTGTACTAGTAGATTCTCTATATATAGTGATGTTTCAAAATAAGGATTGGGATGTGTGCTAATACAATACGAAAAAGTGATAGCTTATGGATCAAGAAAATTAAAGAATCATGAGCAGAACTATCCTACCAATGACTTAGAACTAGCCGCTATAGTTTTTGCCTTAAAGATCTGACATCATTATCTATATGGTAAAAGTTTCGAGATTCACACGTACTATAAGAGTTTAAATTATTTATTCTTGCAAGAAGAACTTAATATCCACCAAAGGAGATGGATGGAATTACTTAAAGATTATGATTGCAAGATCCTATATCATCCGAGAAAACGCAATATGGTTGCAGATGCACTTAGTAGGAAGAGGACTTGCACTCTTGCCTATATAATGGCCTCAAAGTGGAGACTCGTAAAGAAGTTTCAGAAATTGAATCTGAATGTCCAACATAAGAGGTCAGGAGGATACCTAGCTAATATAAAAATACAACCCATTTTGATGCAGAAAATTAGAGAAGCTCAGTAGTCTAATATTACTTTGAAGTCGATTATGAAATATGTCAGTAAGGGACTTAGGCCAGAATTCAGACTACCGGAAGATGATGTATTGAGGTTTGGAAACATAGCATGTGTGCCGAATAATAATAGTATGAAAAATGAGATATTAAAATAACCGCACTACTCTAAATTTTCTATGCACCCCGGTAACACTAAGATGTATCACAACTTAAGGACCAAATATCGATGGGAGTGGGATAAAGAAGGATATAAACAAAGTTCGTTTCTAAATGTCTAATATGCCAACAAGTGAAGGTTGAACGTCAGAGACCAACATGACTACTTCAACCCTTGTCGGTATTACTATGGATTTCATGGTGGGTCTACCTAAAACAAAATCCCAACATGATGCTATTTGGGTTATCGTTGATATATTAACCAAGTCTGCTCATTTCCTAGCTATCAGAGTAAATGACCTACTAGACAAGTTGGACAGGCTCTAAATCAAGGAGATTGTGAGATTGCATGGAATTCAAGTCTCAATCGTCTCCGATCGAGATCCCCACTTTACTTCAAGATTTTGGACCACTCTACAGAATACTATGGAGACCAAGCTATCATTTAGTACGACTTTTCATTCTCAAACAGATGGTCAATCAGAACGGATAATCTAAACTCTAAAAGATATGCTACGAGCTTGTGTCATTGAGTTATGAGGTAATTGGGACGATCATTTATCTCTGATTGAGTTTGCATATAATAATAGTTATCAATCCAGCATTCAAATGACACCCTATGAGGCTTTGTACAGAAGACCCTGCAGATCAACTATTTGTTGGGAAGAAGTTAGAGAAAAAAACTGGTTAGACTTGAATTAGTGGAAGAAACTACATAAAAAAGTGAAACTGATCAGGAAACATCTTCTGACAACTCAAAATAGGCAAAAAAGTTATGCCGACAATCGAACAAGAGATTTGAAATTCAAAATAGGCAACCATGTATTTACGAAAATCTTACCAATTAAAGAGATTATGAGATTTAGGAAGAAAGGAAAACTCAGTCCTCGATTTATTGGACCTTTTGAGATATTAGATATAGTGGGAGCTGTCGCCTATTGTTTAGCATTGCCACCTAAGTTAACCAACATACACAATGCCTTCCATGTGTCGATGTTGAAGAAATATCACTCGAATCTATCGCATGTACTCCGATATAAACCCCTTGCACTTTAAGAGAACATATCCTATATTGAGCTTCTTGTGCAGATAGTGGATCGCAAAGAAATGATATTATGGTCCAAGGTAATCTCCTTAGTAAAGGTACTATGGCAACACCATTCGACTGAAGAAGCCACATGAGAGCCATAAAAGGAAATGAATGCCAAATATCCATATCTATTTATGACTATTGGTAAGTCCAATTTGGAGGACCAAACTTTTTTTTGGGGGGGAGGATGTGATTGCTTGAAAATACCCTCGAGTTAATTTTTTATATTTGATATATTTAATTTAGTTTTGTATGTGTTTAAAAATATATAATAAGGTTAAGTACATGTTTATAGTCAAACGAAAAAAGGATGGATAAGAATGAAGGAGCTAGAATAAGCACAAAGAGATATGAGAAAAGGTGAGAATCTTTTACATGAAATGGTATAATAAAAAGTGGTAACTATTAGATAAAATGATATAACATTTATTCCATACTATGGCAACAGGGGAGGGTCAGACAGCTCATTCCTTTCCTCCCGGGCCTGTTAAGTAGAGATGAGTCTCTTCAACATCTCAAAGATTCAATCAACATCCTGTTGAAGCGACCCATCCTGGGCTGCTCAGTTTAGTGGGGGCCTTCCTCTCCTCATATCCTTGTACCTGCATTCCATAGCACAATTGGGCATTCTAATTTATTGTATAAGGAATGTAAACCCTAATTTTATTTTTTGCTTCCGCATTTAGATAATAAATCATTTTCTTTTAGTTCGAGTTTTTATAGTTGATATCAAATCCGTGTTTATCGGAACCATTACTTACATAAAGACTTAAAAACATCAAATACAAATTGTCACTCAACCCTTCCTTATGAAATGGTTAATAAAAGGGTGAGCTACATTAACCCAATAAGGATATCACACTAATCACTGATACGAAAAAATCAAAGGTTGGTAAAACTCACAAAACAACCAATGGAGTCCTTGATATAAATAAATACATTTAACATTAAAACGTTTATTCTATACTTACTGTTATGGGTTTTCTAAATCAACCTATGAAGAAAAATAACTAGATGACATTTTAATTTCATGTATAAGATCTGTAACTCTTCTTTTTAACCTACTTACTAGGATCCTTAGGGGTCTATAGGGATATCCTTTTATTCGTGAACCTAGTATCTAGATTGATAATGAACCCGGATGTTTTCATATCCCGTTCAATGATGGGCGCCAAATATATCATCACCTTGATACCCCATCCAGTATGAGGGTGAACTATATCTCCCAAAATCTTTCGGTATGTGACTTCTCAGCCCCGTCCTTCTGAGATAATGTCCATAGTATGGTTTCCTATGTACTAGGTCCGTCCACCCTTTCTTAGGGTACCTAGTAAGTTTTTACATATATAGATTCTCATCATCCCAATAACCTCCAATTGCATACCAACGCCTCATTACGTATTTACAAACTAACCTAAAAAGAATATAAACAAACAATACAGTTTATGATAACTGGGTAACCAACTAACCAAATAAACAATAAATAGTGCAGGGTGAACCAAATAAAGCTGATAATCGAGGACATAGTTCAAACTAGCAACTTAATGCACATAATTCAATAGTAAACATTTTAAGCAATACAAAAGATTAACAGTAAGATAGGGCAATCGTACCCTCACCAGTTCTAACTCCACTAGTGACCTGTTATTATTATTAGAATTTTTTAATTTTTACAAAATGCAAAATTATTGAATTTAAGCCTCAATTCACCGTAACAGAGAATATGGTGAGGAATCCTTATCCGAATCGGTGTTTCGAAATGCTGTGCTACCTACTACACCTCTTGACGGCACCAGATTTTTTAAATTTTTTCTACAGAAATTAAAATACTCGTCATGTATTCAAAAATACCCTAAAAATCTAAAATCAATGTTGAAAACCCTCTATGGCCAATTTTAATGTTCTATTGGCGCTGGCTCTGCCGCCCACGACAATGATTCGCCTTGGTCTGGCCAGTTTTACACGTATTTCTGTAAAACAACACGTTAGGAAGCCTCTGTTGACTAAAAAAAATAAAAAAATTGAACCTACCAGCAGGGGGGAAGGGGGAGGTCTCCGAGTGCGACAGCTCCGCCGGTTCTCCTTCCTGGCTAAGATTTCTTCTTCGGCTAACCAGCACAGAAAGGGACATAGAATACAATGGTCAAAGAATCGTGGGAAACAGGAAGGGGGTCATTGGAGAGGGTTTAGGGTTTTGGTTGTGGTAGCTCCTTCGGGCTTTACTCGTGGTTTTCAGCTCACCTGCCACTTCTTTTGCTCTGATATGACCACAAAGAGGCTCAGAATTGAATTCCAAGCTTGGAATGATAAAATTTTACCTTTTTTAGCGGTCAATGGTGGCTCCGATGCGACAACGGTCAGTGGTCGGTCTCCTTCTCCTGCATTTGCTTCTTCTTATCTGGCGAGGGCAGGTGCGGCTAGGGTTGGAGTTCCCTGAGATGTGATGTTTAAATACTCATCCTGTATCAATTTGGGTCTTTCGTTCGGGATACGTGACCCTATCTCGTCTGTTAAATTTATCTTATTCGGGGAATAAATCTGGACTGTACGATTGGATTAAATCCAACCGTTCGATTGCGCCTAAAGAAGGAATGCATTTGAGCCGTTCACGTATGTGGGATGAGATCTAGATCATCGAATTGCCAGATATGCAGATCGCTCGCGTGACGCCGATGTCAACAATATTACCACGCGGCGTACCCTGGTTCATTGGGTCACTAATCAGGCCATCCTACATAGTCAAACTTTTTTTTTCGTTTTAGCCTCCTGTTTTCAATTTTTCTTTCAAAAATACCTCCCGAATTCAAAATTTCATCCATTTTATCAAAAATTATTTCTAATTTCGTCTCTAATTCATTTTTTTTTCGAAAATTTAATAAAATTAAACTAAAATAAATAAAATTAATTATTTCTATAATTTTTTTTATAAGTGAAACAATAAAGAAAATATCTCACACTGATTTTTGGACCCGGGTATTATAACTCTCTTTCCTTTAAGAAAATCAGTCCATCAAATTTATCAGCTTCTTTTTTAGTTAAACAAGTGGGGGGTACTGTGGTTTGAAGTCTGTTTCTAGCTCCCAAGTGGCTTCCTGTTGTGTGTGATTCTATCATAAGACTTTGACGAAAGGAATCTCTCTGTTGTGAAGTACTCTGCTCTTCCAATCCATAATGGAGAATCTCTCTATTGCGAAGCACTTTGCTTTTTCAGTCCAAAATTTCTACCAGTACCTCCTCATAGGATAAATCCCCCTAGAGTGAAGGGGACTCATGGGACATGATATGTGAAGGGTTCGGGTTGTAGTTGCATAGCAATGACACATGAAACACATTATGGATTCTACATAGCTCTGGAGATAGTACTAATTTATAGGTGGATGTATCAATCATGTCTAAGATTTTAAATGACCCAGTGAACCGGTGATTTAATTTCTCCATTTTGTCAAACCATCTGATTCCCTTGAAATGGGTGACCTTAAGAAACACTCGATCGATTTTCTCAAATTCTAAATCCCTCCTCCTAGTGTTCGCACAATTCTTCTGCACACTCTGAGTTATCTGTATTTTCTTTTTTATTTTAATTATCTTAGCTGTAGTCTCCTCTACAAGATCCGGGCTAAACAATTTTCTATCGCCCACCTCTTCCCAGCAGATCGACGATATTATATGATCGACCATATAATACCTCATACAAGGCTATGCCAATGCTTGCTTAATAGCTATTATTGTAAGGGAACTCTATCAGGGGTAGGTGATCATCTCAATGGCCTTCGAAATCTAGAATACAAGCTCGGAGCATATCCTCCAGTATGTGAATCGTCATCTCTAATTGTCTATTGGTTTGAGAGTTGAATGTGGTGGTAAGGGACAGTTTCGTTCCCACGGCTTGCTGAAGACTATACCAAAATTAAAAAGTGAACCTGGATCTATGTCGGATACTACTGTCTCCAGGACTCCATACAACCTGACTATCTTCCAAATATAGATTCTTGTTAATTTGTCCAAAGAGTTGATCATCTTGATAGTCAAGAAATGAAAGGACTTGGTGAGCCGATCGATAATTACCCAAACAGTATCATGTCCTGAGCGTTCTTTAGGTAACCCTGTCACGAAGTCCATTGTGATATATTTCCATTTCTACTTCGGGATCGGTACTTGCTGAAGTAGTCCGTCTGAGTGTTGATGCTTTGTCTTAACCTATTGACATACCTGATACTTGGAGATAAAGTTGGCTATCTCTCTTTTTATTCCGTTCTACCAAAATCGAGATTGCATACTTTGATATATCTTAGTATTTTCGGGATGTACAATAAATTTTGAGTTATAAACCTCTGTCATGATGTCTTTTTTTAGTTCACTGTGATCTGGAATATACACCTTGTCCTAAAATCTGAGCAACCCATCAGTAGAGACTCAGAATTCTGGATTTACTCTTTGTTCTACATCCTTATTGAGAGCTGTTAAGGTAGAATCGGTTAATTGAGCTTCTTTTATTCTCTGGATCAATTTATGCTGGACAGTTAGATAGACCAAACATGTAACCCTCTTCAAATCCTGAAACCGTATCTGTTGTGCAGTCTTTATTACCCTATATTCAGAAACCATTAAGTGAGCCAACATACCTGCACTTTTTCTGCTGAGCTCGTCGGCTACCACATTATCCTTACCCGAGTGATACAAAATCTTGCAATCGTAGTCATTGAGGAGTTCTATCCAACACCTCTGAGGCATGTTGAGATCCTTCTGAGTGAATATATGTTTTAAGCTCTCATGGTCTATATAAATCTCAAAAGTCTTCCCATACAAGTAGTGGCGCCAGTCTTCAAGGCGTGGATAATTGTGGTAAGTTCTAAGTCATGGGTAGGGTAATTTTTCTCATAACTATTTAACTGTTTAGACCCATAGTTATGACATTTCCATACTATAACAGAACATAACCCAGGTAGAGACATCACTATACACTGTGTATCCACCTGTCTCATTTAGTAGAGTAAATATAGTGCAGTAGTCAACCACTCTTGAATTCTGTAAATCTCATTTCACGATCGTTATTTCCTCAAACTTGATGTCTTCTTTGTAAGTTGGGTCAATGGAGCAGCTAGACTAGAAAATCTTTCTACAAACCTGCGGTAATATCTTGTTATTCTTAGGAAGCTACGGATCTCCTTAACCGAAGTCAATTTTTCCCAACCGAGTACTGCCTCAACCTTCTTAGGATTTACTGACACCCCATCATTTGATATTATGTGCCCTAGAAAGGTAATATGCTCAAGTCATAACTCATACTTGCTCAGTTTTGTATACAGTTTCTTTTTCTTGAGAACTTGTAAAACCTGAGTCAAGTGATGAGTGTGTTCATCTCTACTCTTTGAATAGATCAGGATATCATCAATGAATACGATGATAAATTGGTCCAGAAATTACCTAAAAACTCTGTTCATCAAATCCATAAAAATGGCTAGCACATTGGTTAGCCCAAATAGCATGACCAGGAACTCATAGTGTCCGTACCTGGTTCTGAAGGTTGTCTTGGGAATGTCCTCTACCTTGACTTTTATTTGATGGTAACCCGAATGCAAGTCTATTTTGAAGAAAACTTAGGCACCCTACAATTAATTAAAAAGGTCATCAATTCTCTGGAGGGGGTACTTGTTCTTGATCATGACTTTGTTCAATCCCTTGTAGTTAATATATAATCTCAACGTCCCATTCTCTTTCCTTACAAATGTGACTCTAGAATCCCAAGGAGATACACTATATAAGATGAATCCACGATCCTGCAATTTATTAATATGTTTTCTCAACTTTTTAATCTCAACACGACTCATGCGATAAGGAACAACTGAAATAGGTTGGGTGTTAGGCTGAAGATCTATGGTGAACTCAACTTTTCTATCCACTAGTAGTTCAGCTAGTTCATCAGAAAACACATCCAGAAAGTCTCATACTACAGGGATTTCTCGAATGCAAACTTCTTTCTTAGGTTTTCTTAATATAGAGAAGATAACCGAATTAAAGCGCTATATAATAAGGAAATTGCCATGAAGGAATAATATTTAAAACTTTTATTAACTTGTAAATGACTCTTTGTTATGAGAGTTGAATACAAGTTTCTTGTGGAAGCAATCTACGGTAGTGTGATATGCCGCTAACAAGTTCATTTTTAGAATTACATCAAAGTCCCCCATGTTTATCTCTATCAGGTCTACACTCAGTTTCCTCTCTGTTATGTCTATGAAATAAGCTTTGTATATAACTTCTCTTAGTAGTATCCTACTTTGAGGAGTAGACAAAAATAGCACGAAATCAAGTTTTTCAAATAATACATTCAAGATTTTTGCAAAAGTATGTGAGATAAACGAATGTGAAGCACTAGTATCAATCATAATATGTGGAAGTTGATTACAGAGAGTGTACGTACCCTGCATCACATCCGAGTTGGTTTCAGCATCCTGCTGGTTGAGGTTATAATCTCTACCCTAGATAGGAGGCCTGACCTAATTCTGATTTCGCGGGCACTCTTTTGTGTAGTGTTAGGCACTCCCACACATATGGCAGGTATTGTTGAGATGGTAGCGGGGTTGGTTCCCATGATCCTTACCATAGTGCTGACAAGTCCTACCGCGTCTTGTTGCCGGAGCCTGAGGAAGAGTCTGAGTCACTAGCTTAAGCTTCTTGTTTTGCTGAACTAGTACAATGGGTGTTAGTCTACGGTGTGAAACTGAAGGTCTAGAACTTTCTACTACTGGAGAAAAAATACGAAGGTTCCTCTCTACTAGTTCTGTCTTGGCCAGAACGGCTGGGTAGGTGCTGAGTTCAAATATATACAGCTGGTGTCTGATCTCATAACAGAGCCCCACTTGAACTTTTATGCCTTTATCCATCATACTCTTAGAGAAAAAATTACCCAATTTTAAGAACTTCCCAAGCATACTTTAACACAGTCATATCACCATAGACTAGTGTGAAAACTCCATTTCTTTC
>NW_019013358.1:0-12941 GCF_000150535.2 Carica papaya | reverse complement strand
AGATGATCAACATTGTTGGAAGGCTCATAAACAGATATTTGAGTTTGTCTCGATGCTCTTGAGGAATATAAAAGCTTGCAATAATAATATACAATATTACAATCAATTTTAAGAGCATTTTTTTATGAGTTAGAAGAATCAAATTTTCAAGTTGATTTTTTTTTTCATATGAAACTTCACCAGCTCTATTTCATGCTCATTGAACTTTTAACCTGATATCTTGTTAAATTAAATCTGGTATGGATAAGGAATAAACATATCAAGTTTGTTCTTCTACTGAAGCTCCTAATGAGACGTGTGAAGGAAATTGAAGCCATTCAGTTGTAGTAATAATTTTAATTTTATCCGTACAGTTAGTAATTCATCATATAGAAAACCATCCAAAAAAAACAAATCTAAAATAGAAAAGGATATTCGTATCGATGGCATAAGGGAAGCCTTATTGAGTGGAAACAAGTGCAACATGGTCTTGGGTCTAGTAAGTTTTTATTGGTACAGATCTTCTCTAAAGCTTATTCCTTTAAACCTTATGACTTGAGATTTAAACTGTAAAAAATATAAACATCGAACATCTACATTTTATATTGGTGCCTGAAGATTAAAAAGAATAGAAAGAAACTTGTTTTTTATTTCTTTTTTTGAATGAATGGAGGTTAATTACATACCTTTGAGGTTAATATATAATAAATAACATGAGAGGTTATGTAGGCTTTGGAAAACCAACAGTTCACTGTACTTCTTTGTTGCACCAGTCAAGAAGATTGAGTTTAATTAAAGAACAATCAATTATGATGGGAAGATAAATGACATATAATTGAGTATTTTATATGGGCCGTGAAAAATCTAGATTTTATTATAAAATCTTTGAACTTAAATGAAGAATCTATGGCTATTTGGAAAATTGTTTTATTTTTTAAAATCTTGAACTTAAATAAAGAATCCATCGCTATTTGAGATGCAATTTTATTATATTTATGTGATATCTTACTTAATATATATAAAATAATTAAAAATAATGATTAATTAACTCTATTATCGGCAACTGTATTAAAATTAACTTTCAAATTTTAATCCATGCATTAAAGAACTTATTCGTAATTTATTTTTTAAAAAATTAAAACAAACAATTCTACTGAGATAATGATAGAAGTTTATCACCATACATAAGCTAAAAAGCCACGTTACACAAAAACATCGATTGTACTTTACAATAATGTGATTAGTTATTTTAATAATATATCTCTAGTTTAAATCATGTATTTATATATCAATATATAAAATTTTGTTAGTAATTAACACTTAGAAACAAGATCTAATTGTTAATAAAAATTTTGAAATACCCTTAAACATCCTACTCAAAGTATAGTGTAATATAAAAACATAAGTCGATAATGATAACAATATCAAATACATAGAGAAGGTAACCAACCTTCCATGATACTTCTTCCTTGCATCAATCAAGAGGACTAACTTATTATTGAAGAACAATTATAATGTGGGAAGAGAATAAATGTGTAAGGTTGATTATTTTATGCAGGTTGTGAAAAACGTAGGTATTATTTTATACTATAACTTATAAAATTTTGAACTTAAATAAAGAATCATAAATTATTTAAAGTAAATAGAGAATTGTGGCTATTTAAAATTTAATTTTTTAAATAAAGAATTCATAACTATTTGGGACGTGATTTTATTATACTTATTGGATATTTTACTTAATTTATACAAAATTAGTCACTCCAAAAAAAATTTACTTTTGAATTTAATTTTTGTGCAAAAGAACTTATTAGCCATTTACTTTGAAGAGTAAAAAATAATTTTGTCGAGATATGTTAAAATTTTATCACGTTGCAATATATTTTTAAAAATTATAAGTAACAAAAACTCGATCTTCTAGTTTTCTTAATATAAAAAATCTTCTAACAAATTTTTTAATTTTACAACATTTTTTTTAATTTTTAGAAGATGAGTTTTATGAGAATTAGAAATTCTGGATCAAGATCATGAGTTCTATTGGAACAATGAAACTCAAAAGGAAAAGTAAAGTAAGGAAAATGAGATAGATGGAATAGCTTTGAAATTTTTATCCTAATTATTTTTTAATTTCATAATTTTTGTTACTAGCTTTGAATAGCTTTGAAGACCAATTTAATGATAATAGTTAACCTAGTCTACCCTCTTCACATTTAAGTAAGCATATTTATATTTTTAAAATATATACATATAAAGTATATTTAAAAGAAGTGTGAGATATCCTTGAATTTATTTTTTTATTGATCATAATCCTTTTATTTAAGAGAATTTTACTAAAATTTCTAACTAAAATGAAGAATTTGATTTAGTAAAAACTAATGATATGATATTGGCTTTCTTTTAAATTTATGCAAATATTATTTCCTAAAAAAATAATGATTTATTAAATATTTGGATGTTTTTCCTAATACTTAAAATTCTTGGGTTCTAGAAAAATGAGATACTTAAATTCTTTTTGAGAGATAAAATATAAAATTATTAAATAGATTGGTAATAAGCCATAACGAAAAAATACTGCATGGTCAAAGATTGTCTCAGCCTAAAAAATTAGTACATCCTAGATAAATGGTAAAACAAGCAAAAGAGATTTTCTCAAAGTTTTATTGAAGTGACTATAAAGCCTTAACTATCACTAAACATTTTAAGAGCATTTTTCTTACGAGTTACAAGAACCAAATTCCAAAGTTGATTGTTTTTCTCAAAAAAGAAACTTCACCAGCTCTATTTCATGCTCATCAAACTTGTTATATGATATCTTGTTAAACTTAATATTGTATGGATTAGGAAAAAACCTATATAGTTTTTTCTTCTAGTGAAGCTCCCAGTAAGATGTTGAAGGAAATTGAAGCCATTCGACTGCAATAATAATTTTAATTTTATCTACATAGTTAGTAATTTATCATAAAGAAAATCATCAAAGAAAAACACATCTATAATGAAAATTATGTTGGTATAGATGGCACAAGTGAAGCCTTATCGAGTGGAAATGAGTGCAACTTGGTCTAAGGTCTAGTAAGATTTTGCTGGTATAAATCTTCTCTAAAGCTTCCTTGTAACACCCTGCAATCCAAATGGTTAGGCCATTACTACAATCTGTCTCTACCTTCTGATATTGTATCTAAAAAATGTAATCATTCAACATTAGGTAATAAACATCTCGTTCTAATGTGTACATCAAAACACGACCTCATTCACATCCATACTGTAATGCCCATAATAATTTGGATGAGGTATCAATGCAACCTGTCATAGTAATTGATTTTATAACATCACTTATCAACATAAAGTAACTGGAATTTCATTTCCAATATATGTCTAACATAAATTTATCCACGACATCACAATAAGTACACAATCAACAATTATCACATGCAATCATTATTCCTTCATTTCGCACATAGACAAGTAGTTGAATATCATTGACGCATACGTAGAGCATAAATCTTCAAAATAATTTTGAACTCCTGCTATGATCACTTCCATGGCCTCAGTTATGGACACACACACTCCCACATATATAGCCCGTATCACGGCTACTGTTATATAATGGGTATATATATATTTGACAGCACATTTATTCCTGTTTTCCCTTTTTTTTAAGAAAAAAACATATTTGTTAGTCATTTCCCTTTTTCCCTGCTATTTTACCATTTTTGTTTTTATATTTTCTCTTCTCAGTCTTCCCATTTTCGCCACTTTTCTACAACAACCCATCCCAAACATCAATTTTCCTTTCTCATCTGCAAACCCATACTCAATTGGCTCATAACCTGTAGATAGGTTGGCAGACAAGGTAATAGTATTGAGTATCATCAATAACATATTATATTAGACCTACTGACCTTCTGGTGATCTCCTTCAAACCTTACATTACTAGTCAATCAGATGTCATTACAGAATTAGAACATAATGCAAAATAAATGACCCTTACCGAGCTACTCACATCAATTTTATTAACACATGCAACATGTATATCAAGTGTCACCACAGCAAATATCAGCCAACATACAATACATTTATTTATTAAGCATATCCCAACCGTTAGTCACCCACACACTCACATGCAATTATCCTACACACTAGAGACAACTAACAAATAATTTAGGTTCTATTTCCCTAGCTTAGGCTCAGTTCCCCTACATGCCCACTCATATTTCCTCACACTAAACTCTTATACATTCTACATATTTGTTATCCCTCTTCATCAATTCTCCTCTATTCAGGTCCGATGGTTTTCTATTCTATTTTACCTTTTTCTCCTACTTATTTTTTGTATAAGGATAATAGATTTGTGTTCTTTTTCATCTTTATGTTGGATCCAAGCTTACGATTTCCTTTTTCCTCAATTTCTCCATATCATAACCTACTCATTCTCTTCCTTCTCCATTTCTCAATATCTGTTCATGCTCTCTCCTCACCCGACTATCTTATTCGATTTTCCCAACTTAACCCCTTTAGATTTGGTCATTTCTAAAATATATTCAGCTAATCACCAAATTTGATTGAACTAAAATTACTCTTACCTTCAACAGCCCCCACTGATTCAATATTTTTTCACAACTTCCCTATTTCATAATAATCATCGTGTAAATGTATGTAAATAAATCATATGATGCATAATTCATAGTCCTACTACAATATTTCATGTCATCCTCTCACTTTCCCAACTCCTCATCGTGCATTCATCATTCGAAATAAGGAATTGAAATACACAAGTGAAGCCTTGAATTCGGAAAGTGGTTTGTAAAATATCTTGTTTAAGTATGCATATTTATATTTGTAAAATATGTACATATAAAGTATATTTTAAAGAACTGTGAGGTATCCTTGAATTTATTTTTTTGATTTATCATAATCCTATTATTTAAGAAAATTTTACTAAAATCCCTAAATGCAATAAAGAATATGATTTAGTAGAAACTAGTGATATGCTATTGGCTTTTTTTTAAATATATGAACATATTATTTCCAGAAAAATAATGTTTTATTAAAGAATTGGATGTTTTTTCTAATGCTCAAAATTCTTGGATTCAACAAAAATGAGATAATTAAATTTTTTTAGAGATAAAATAAAATGATTAAATAGACTGATAGTAAGCAACCACTAAAGAATGGTACATAGTCAAAGATACTCTTAGCGTAAAAAATTATTATATCCTGTATAAATGGTAAAACAAGCAGAAGAAATTTTTTCAAAGTTCTATAAAGTCTTAGCTATTACTAAAAACTATCTCTATTATACATCTTATCACTCTGTAAAAAAAATCTTTCTTTTGATTGGAGGACTAATACTGTAGTACTATATCTCATTAGTAATTCAATCTAATATGCTTAAAATAAGCGTATTGGATTCATTTATCACAGTTCGTTAAAAATACTAAATGCGCAATTTCATGCTCCTTAAACTTGTAAACTGATATCTTGCAAGATCAGGAACCAACATATCAAATTTATTCTTCTAGTGAAGCTCCTAGTGAGATGTGTGAAGGGAAGTGAAGCAATTCAGCTGCAGTAATAATTCTAATTCTATCCATATAGTTAGTTATTTATCGTAATGAAAACCATCCAAGAAAAACACATCTACAATAAAATTAATGAAAAAGGATTTTGGAATTAATAGCACAAGTGAAGCCTTACCGAGTGGAAATGAGTGCGACAGGGTCTTGGGTTTCATAAGATTTTGCTGGCACAGATCTTCTCTAAAGCATGCTCCTTTAAACCTTATAACCTAAGGTTTAGATTGTAGAAAATACTAACATCGAACATTTAGATTTTATATTTGTGCCAAAATATTAAGAAGAATGGAAAAAAAAAATTTCTTCGAATGAATGGAGGTTAAGTGCATACCCTTGAGTTTATTCTATCATAAATAACTTGAAAGGTTACATAGACTTTGGAAAACCAACTTTTCACTGTATCTCTTTTTTGCACCAGTCGAAAAACTAAGTTTAATTGACGAATAATTGGATTGTGATGGGAGGATAAATGACATACGAATAATTGTTTTATATATACCGTAGAACTTGTAGAGTTTATTATACTATAATTATAAAATCTTTGAAATTAAATAAAGAATCTATGGCTATTTAGAAAGTGGTTTAATTTTTTGAAATCTTTAACTTAAATGAATAATCAATCGCATGATTTTATTATATTTATGTGATACCTTACTTAATGTTTATAAAATTAATTAAAAACATTGATTTAATTAATTTTATGGTCACCAACTATATTAAAATTAAAATTTTAATTTTAATCCATGCGTTAAAAAAATTATTCATCATTTATTTTTTTAAAAATTAAAAAAGGTAATTTTATTGAGATAATAATAGAAGTTTATCACCACACATAAGGTAGAAGCTATGTTACACAAAAACATCGACTGTACTTTAAAATAATATGATTAGTTTTTTTAATACATTATCTCTACTTTAAATCATGTATTTATATACCAATATATAAAGATTTCTTAGTAATTAACCTTAAACACTTGATGCAATTGGTAATAAAAATTTTGAAATACCCTTTAATATCCTACTTAAAGTACAGTGTAATATAAAATCATAAGTCGATAATGATAATAATATAAAATACATAGAGAAGGTAACCAACTTTTTACGATACTTCTTCTTTACATCAATCAAGGGGATTAACTAATTATTGCAGAACAATTACAATGTGAGAAGAGAATAAATGTGTAGGCTTGATTATTTTGTGCAGGCTGTGAAAAACATAAGTCTTATTTTAGAATATAACATATGAAATTTTTGAACTCAAATAAAAAATCATAAACTATTTAAAGTAAATAAAAAATTATGGCTATGTAAAATGTTATTTCTTAAATAAAGAATCCATAGCTATTTGGGACTTGATATTTTTATAGTTATTAGATACTTTTCTAAATTTTTATAAAATTCTTATGAATATTGACTTTATTAGTTCTGTGGCTGCCATTATAGTATAAAATGAGTCACTTCAAATAAAATTTACTTTTGAATTTAATCTTTATGCGGAAGAACTAACTAGCCATTTACTTTGAAATGTTGGAAAACATTTTATTAAGATAATGTTTAAAATTTATGTAGTTTTACAACATTTTTTTCAATTTTTAGAAGATGAGTTTTATGGGAATTTAGAATTCTGGATAAAGATGGTGGGTGCTATTAGAATAATGAAGCTCAAAAGAAAAAGTGAAGGAAGGAAAACGAGATAGACGGGACAGCTTTGAATATTTTATGCTAGCTATTTTTTAATTTCGCATTTTTTATCTTTAGAAGACCAATTTAATAATGAATGTTAATCAAGTCTACCCTCTTAACATTTCTTTACCATACTAGATATATATACGTGTGTATAGTTATTACCTTGATAATAGATTAAAATTAGATGATTAAGTGTCAAGTCTTTCAGAATATAAATAATTTTATCGATCATATAAGTATGACACCATAAACTTTTGTTAAAAAATTATAGAAACAAAACTTAGAGGATCACAATCAGCTAATAATTTTTTATTTCAAATTAATGATTTAAGAATAAAAAATACATAACAAAATTAGCTAATTTTAAAAATTTAAAGGTACAAATGTTTCACAATTTTTATTTACACGTATGGTATGATAAAGTATGTGGCAAAGTTGAATTTATTTTTTAATTTTGATATAGTAAAAATCCTTACAAGATATCAAGATTCTAATTTGGTAGAAATTTGTGATATTCAACTGGATTTTTTTTATCTTCAAATGCATTTATTATTTTTTGAGAAACAATAGTTTATTAAACAATTGGATAATTTTTTAATATTCAAAAGTCTTGTCTTCATGAAAAATATGATCATTAATTTTTTGTTTCTTAGGTATGAATTCTTGATCAACATGCTAAATTTTTTATTTCATCCCTAAATTCTCATTGTTTCTTTTCATAGATTACTTTGTTTTTATTACTTAATGTGATACATTTGTTTGTTTCTTTTATACTTTATAATAATATGAATAGTTATTTTAATTCAATATTTTAGTTTAAATCATATATCTATATACCAATATATGAAAATTAGTTAAAATTTAATATCAGAAACATGATCTAATTATTAATGAAAATTCTAAAACACCTTTTAACATTGTACTTAGTGTAATATAAAAAATATAAGTCGATAATGATAATATTTGAAACTGTAAACTAAAAGTTTACATGGTCACAACGTTTAGCACCTTGTGAGCCTTTAAAACAATTGAATACTCGTACAAATGTTCCTTTGTAATACTAACTTAACTTATTATTGATCTTGTAAGTTTAATATTGACTATACATAAAATCCAACATAGCTCTAACCTCCTGTAATCCTCACTCTAACTTAATGATTATGTAGATGGGAAGTTTCATCTTTCATAGTATATATCAACTATACATAAACTCCAGACTGCATGATCATGTTTTTTGATTAATGGCCTGAGATTGATCACCACTTTCAATTGGAATCTTGATGCATGTGTCATCTTCCATCGCATAGTACACAAATCCTTACATTGCTTGCGGTAGCATCTGTAGAGGCTCTAGGTGTGGAGGTGGTGGACGACAAGGCTCTCTAACTAGTCGTCATTTGTTCAAGTTCTGTGGTGGCCATGCATTGGATGCTCTTATCAAAACTACTTGTTGTTGCATGATGGGTGCTTATTAGACTTGAAAATTTGCATTTGGATTTTGGGTTTTGGTGAAGAGAAAGAAAACTCATTGGCATTAATGATAGAAGAACTAAAGGACAACTGATATGAGTTCTTATGTAGCCATCTAAGAAAAACACATCTATAATGGAAAAGGTTGTTGGTATGAATGGCACAAGTGAAGCCTTAAGGAGTGGGAAAGAGTGCAACAAGGTCTCAGGTCTTGTAAGATTTTGCTGGTACAAATCTTCTCCAAAGCATCCTCTTTTAAATCTTAAAACTTGAGATTCAGACTGTAGAAAATATTTGTGCTTGAAGATTAAGAAGAATGAAAAGATTTTTTTTTTCTTTATTCCAATAAATGGAGGTTAAGTGCATACCTTTGAGTTTAATCTATAATAAATAACTTGAGAGTTTATTTAAACTTTGGAAAACCAACTTTTCACTATACTTCTTTGTTGCACCAGTCAAGATGATTAAGCTTAATTGAATAACAATTGAATTGCGATGGGAGGATAAATGACATACAATTGAGTATTTAATATAAGCCATGGAGAATGTAGATTTTATTACGCTACAATCTATAAAATCTTTGAACTTAGATAAAGAATTCATCGCTATTTGAGATGCAATTTTATTATATTTATGTGATATCTTACTTAATATATATATATATAATAATTAAAAATATTGATTTGATTAATTCTATGATCGTCAACTTTATAAAAATTAAATTTTGAATTTTAATCCATGCACTAAAGAACTTATTCATCATTTATTTTTTTAAAAGTTAAAAAAGGCAATTTTATTGAGATAACGATAGAATTTTATAACCACCAAGAAGGTAAAAAGCCACGTTATACAAAAACATCAACAGTACTTTAAAATAATGTTATTAGTTATTTTAAATCATATGTTAGTAAGTAACATTAGTAACATGATCTAATTGTTAATGAAAATTTTGAAATACACTTTAACATCTTACTCAAAATATAGTGTAATATAAAAACATAAATTGATCACGATAACAATGTAAAATACACAAAGAAGGTAACCAACTTTCTACGATACTTTCACTTAGTATCAATCAAGAGGACTAACTAATTATTAAAGAACAATTACAATATGAGAGGATAATAAATGTGTAGGGTTGATTATTTTGTACAAGCAGTGAAAAACGTAAGTCTTGTTTTATACTATAACTTATGAAATCTTTGAACTCAAATAAAGAATCATAAACTATTTAAAGCAAATAAAGAATTATGGCCATTTAAAACGTTATTTCTTATATAAAGAATCAATGGCTATTTGGGACTTGATTTTATTATACTTATTAGATATTTTCCTTAATTTATATAAAATTCTTACGAACATTGATTTTATTAGTTCTATGGCTGCCTTTATAGTACAAAATGAGTCATTTCAAATAAAATTTACTTTTTGAATTTAATCTTTGTGCGGAAGAACTTAAATTTTGTTAAGATAATTACTTTGAAAAGTAAAAAATAAATTTGTTAAGATAATGTTAAAAGTTTTATGAGTGATGAATCTACAAAAAATAAATTACAAATTATCCAATAAAATAATATTTTAGTAGTGGTAAGATGGATTGAATCCACAGGGAATTGAAAACTAATTTCTTTCTTATTTCGCATATTTTTAGAATTCAATATGCAAAATATGAAATAAGTAATGAGCAAAATAATATTAAACAAACTCCTGGCTGCAAACTAAAAACTAAAATAATTATAAGAAGAATTCCTACTCAATGAAATAGCTAGTTCTAGTAATGCAATTGATCATAAATGCAAGGGTTCATTTTAGCCAAAATATGGCAAATCAGTTATAGTTGTCGAAAATGTTCTGACAACCAATTCTTCCTTATTCCTAAACCAATTAAGAAAAGTTCGTTAGTTGGTTTTTCATTGCCAAACAGTCCTGGGGACGTACATAGAATTTAAATTATCAACAGCATTGAGAGTTAGAAGGACTAATGCAAGTTGCTAGATTCATCTACATGAACCAGTCAACTAGACTACTTACCACCTCAGTGCGGCACTGATCGCTACTTGGTGCAGGAATCACTCAAACAATTACGGATTTAAGGGGTTTAGCTAGCTACTTGCGGTTTCTCTTCTCATATGACAGGCCCTGTTCAAACAGATTCAAATAACAAATATATATAGGTACAGGAAGTAAATAATTAGTAGCTCTAAAGTAAAACTCAAATTAATTCGATTAGATCTCATAAATACATTATTGGAGTTTGCTAGATCTATCAACTAGGAAGAAAAAGTAAATTAGCCACTCATTATGGGCTTTTAAACACAAATGAATTCTTAGATAGTAGAAAAAATAATAAAGATGAAGAAAAAATTACAGAACCAGCAGAAGCTACTGTGTGTGGCACCGAGAAGAAGAGATACGATGATTCTACTTTGATAGTCACCCTCTTTGTAGAAAAGGAGCTAAGGTTTTCTTTTTTTGTTGATTAAGATCCTTTTCCTTGATTTTTGGCTTATCACAAGCCTTCTAGAATATCTTCTCCTTAATTTTCAGCCCTAGATCTTGGCTTGAATAATATCTTTTTTACAAATTTGAACAACACACGTTTTGATTTAAATCTGCTACTGTGCGCGCCTCTTAGCCTTACCAAAAGCTAAGTTGTCTGAAGCAGGACCCAAGCTTTGCCTAAGGCTTGTTTATGGGCTTATGAATCTTTTCATGAACTCTTTTTCTTTTCATGCTATTTTTTCTCATTTCGTTCTTATATCTTGTACCACAGCAAAACATAAAAAACACCTAGGATTAGACAACATACCATCAAGTTTAACAAACCCAAAAGTGGGTGATAATTATGTCATATTTAGGCACTATCAAACTCTCCCACACTTATCTTGTGCTTGCCCTCAAGCACTACACAATACACTTCATCATTCCCCTTCTCGTAACCTTGACCTCACTTACTCCCAATTATTTCATCACAACCCATATGTTACACCTCAACTCTCAAGTTGCAAGAATAACCATCAACTAATAATTTATAGGCTTGAGTTTCATGGAACCATACCAATGAATAACCACTTTTGACAACATCCAAACATGACATGAGAGAGTTTTGTAAATTTAGCACATAAAAATTTCATTGAGTGGAATAGTCAATACCTTGTAGAACAGCCACCAAACATGTCCAGATATAAGGATTCATGCCAAAAATAGAAAAGCTTGAGCACCTTTGCTTGCTTGAAATGCCACAAACCTTTTGACGCGAGGGCAAACATTTGTGATGAAAAGCACTTGGTTACTTAGTTGGTCACCAGTTTCAAATGGCTACTAATGCTACTCGTAGTTATTTAACTAGTAGAGTAGATTATTATTTCTATTATCTTTTTTTTCTTTCATTGTGAGTTCCTTTTACGCTCTATCTAACTTATAACATGATAGATAATTTGATTTATTCATTTAAAGCAAAAAATTTCGGATAAATTTTAGAGGAGTTCTTTTTGAGTATTAATATTCACCCAAAAAAAAGAGAAAATTAATTAATTAATTATTTTTATTAGGAAACTATCAAATAAGTCATGTTCAATATGTAATCAAAAATAAAATTATGAATTAATATTAAGTAAGTTTGATTGATGGCATAGAGCTGCAATTATCAATAAAATGTGTACTATTCCAAAACAATAAGTCTTATGATAAAATAAACTACTATTATGATATTGATTACTTTTATAACATTGTGACTTAGTTTACTTGTTTAAGTATCTGTCATTTGTCACATGACTTTTATAGGTACAAGGAATACGCATAAGATCTCCTATTTATATAGAAGTAAAAGATCATTTAATTATTCATTTGTTCCCACGACTTTTATGGGAAGAAGAAAAACCTACAAGATATCCTATTTGTATATAAGTACAAAATTAAATACTACGAGCTTGCTATAAACCTAAAAAAACATATCAAGACTCATTGGTGGAAAACAACAGTTCAATGGGGGTGAGTTCATGACATGCACAAGGTGTAAAAAGGACCAACAATTATGCCTCTGCACTACTAGGGATTACAGGCACTACCATGATGCTTTGCCTAATAAAAGGTGGAGGTGCCCTAACGCTATGTGAGGAAATCTTTATCATTATTTTGGTTGTATATGTATAGATTTATGTGCAACTCCACTACACGTTTTGCAGAGTAATGTGTATATAGATGTTTCTAAAAGATAAACTGTGATGCTGATTAAGA
>NW_019013356.1:0-12728 GCF_000150535.2 Carica papaya | reverse complement strand
TTGACGCGGTGCAAAAAACAGAGGAAAATTTTCCTCCACTGGCAGCGACACACAGCCCGAGGCGGCAGTGTGCCTCACCTACCCAGCGCGCAATGCAAGCCTAGCCTGTAGGCGTTGGGCTACCCTGCTGCGCGCAGGAGCTAGCCTGTGCCCGCGCACGGTCTACGGCGTGCTGGGGCCCCGCGCGCAAGCCTATCTGCGCACGCCTACTGGGCGGATGGTGCACGCACAGTGTGCGGCGCCAGCCCTACCCACGCGTAACGTGACGTGCGCGGACCGGCCTACATGGGCACGAGAAGACACGTGCGCAGGTCTGGCACTGCGCCTCGCGCAGATGGATGTGTACACTGTGCGCTTGTGTGCGCGCGCACAGCGCCCACGCGGGCAATCCCTCTCTCGCAGGTGTTTTCCCGCGAAATTTTTTTCCCTTTTTCTGTTTTCTCTGGAAAATCATTTATTTTTTAAAAAGCAATAATGAAATAATAAACCAAAATAAAATTAGGTAATATTAAATAAAATCATAAGTAAAATAAAATAATAAAATCGGTTACGAAGTACAATTTAAAGATGCGAAATAAAATTAATTAAGTTCAGTGTGGATTTAAGCTATGAATAAATAAGATTTTCAAAATACGAATTTAGCACGGTGGTGAGTGGGGTGTTATAGAATATCTCGTGTGATGGCGCATAGTCATGATAATATTTTATTTATTATTGGAGTATTTTCAATTTATTATTTAAGATTCTTATCGCCGTTAGGAATTTATTTTTTCTAGTAGTATTATTTTCTATTTGTATTAGGATTAGTATTTTTAATTATGTTAGATTACTTTTTTTTGTTAATTTTAATTAAGAAAAGATTCTTAGAAATATCTTAATTTCACTTATTGATTATTAAGTTAGTCAATAATATTTTGAGAATTTCTCGTTTTTCTAGTTGTGTGATATAATCAAACCCTTAAGTGTGATGTTTAAGACTTTTCAGATGTGATGTTTAAGAATTTTAGGTGTGATGTGTAAGTTTTGTTTATCTCCAAATCCCTAATTGGATAAAATTAACCATATTTATCCTACATCAATTTGGTATCAAAACTAAAAATATCCTACATCCAGATTCTCAAAGCTCTACGCTAACAGTCTCAAACCCATTTGAAGAAAAAAAAGATTCAAATACCCTAAAATAACCGCCAACATCGTTTACCAACCACCTGCTGGAGGTGGTTGACACTGCAACCGCCAGCTTCAGAAAGGCCCGACTGACTAACTCTCGTCGCCTCGCCTCGAAACTCCACTGGAAACTGCCACACTCACTGGTGAAAGCTCCCGCTGTTATTGCCTCTCCCGAATCTGCACTTTTGCTCCGTTGCGTTGTACACCAGCCTCAAATCTGAGTTCAGCACCTCAAGTGAGCCCCCTGTCAAACAGTTGCCACCGTCCAGTTGAGTTACCGGCTAGCCGCAAGTAAGTCTTGTCCATTCTATTGTGTTTTGGCTTCTGCAATTGTTTCCTAACCCAATTAGACTTTTTTAAGACACATTTAGCATCAGCAATTATGACTGACACTGAATTAAATGCTAAATTTGAGATACTTGACGCGGTAATTGACTACATATAGAAGTTTGAAAACTTAAAAATTCGGAGTCAATTAGTCGAAGATGATAGTCACACAACATCTCCATTCGAGACATGACTAGGAGTTGGTATTAAAGGTGAGTTAATTTGATAACTTCTTCCAAGTATAGCACAAACTTATCATGCTGCCTTGAACATAGAAGATTACTTGAAATATCCAACTTCAAGGAAATTTGAAACCTCCTAAGATGAACTCTGGAACAAATTATGATATGTTTACAGGTTCTGCACAAGAATGACAACTCGAGAAAAACTAGTTTCTAGTACAAGATCCAAAGAAATAGTTTGCTTCAGGTGTGGGAGATCAGACCATATAGGTTATGAATGCCTAAGAAAAAAAAAAACCGTTGCATATTGGAATGGAGGAAGATGAAGAAGAAGATAATACAACAGATAGGAATGAAGATGTTTCCCTTGACAATGATGATTTAGTTGATGACGACTGTCAAGTGGACACTTCCCTTGTGTCTCTCTTGCAACATCTAAAGTTGAGGAAGAAGATTGACGTTGTAATACTATATTCCAAAACCTTGTAATTTGTGGACCAAAAGTAAAAAAGCTTGTCATGAACGGGAGGAGTTGCATGAATATAATGTTAGCTTCATCTATAGAGCATCTCAAGCTTCCTACAAAACCACATTTACAACCATACAAGGTAGCATGGATTGATGACATAACAATTCCAATAACTCAACAACGTCTTGTCTCTTCCCCATGCAAGTAACCGTGTCTTGTATAAAGATGCTGTCTTATGTGATGTGTTCCTATGCAAGTAACTCATGTGCTCCTTGGTTGCGGTTATAGATCTCAATGTACACCATAATGGAGGGGAAAACACATTTTCCTTTTCCATGGGAAAAAGAGACATTTTCTTGGAATCCGTGAGCACAAAAGTATTAAAAATATCAAAGTGAAGATGACTGCAAAATTTGCAACCATGGATCAAAAGAAACAACTCCATTTTTTGTTAAAAAGCAGTTTGAAGCAGCAATCAGGGAATTGAACATTGTTTATACTATAGTGAATCGGGAGGTAAAGGAGCCAGTAACTTATTTAACAGAAACAACATCACCAGAAGTTAGTAGGCTATTGTTTGAATTTTTTGATATCATTCCACTAGACTTGCGGAATAGACTTCCTCCATTTTGCAGCGTTTAACATGCAATTGACTTACTTCTAGGACTCAATTGCCTAACTTGCTAGCATTCTGTAGGAATCAAGCAAACATGCTGAGCTTAAACGAAAAGTTGATGAATTACTGTCTAAAGGGCTCATACGAGAAAATTTAAAGCCCATGTGCTGTGCCAACATTGCTCACACCCAAGAAAGATGGGACCTAGAGGATATCCATTGATAGTTGCCTAATCGACAAGATTATGATCAAGTATAGGTTTCCGATACCTTGTTAAGATGACATGCTAGGCATACTTTCCCAAGATAGATTTGAAGAGCATATATCAGCAAATCTGTGTAATGCTAGGAGGTAAATGGAAAACAGCATTCAAAACAAAAGATGGCTTGTATGAGTGGTTAGATATGCTATTTGGAGTGTCTAATGCTCCAAATACCTTCATGCACTTCATAAATCAAGTTTTTTAAGTTTTTAAGAGAATATTTCTTATTGTCTATTTTGATGATATTCTTATCTTCAGTAAGCCTAAGGAGGAGCACATCTTTTATTTATAACAGGTTATGATAGTGCTTCACCAAGAAAAACTATATACTAACTTGAAAAATGCACATTCATGACAACTAGTGTTGCGTTCTTGGGAACTGTCTCTTCCAAAGGAGTAAAAGTTGATCCATAAAAGGTTAAAATTATCCAAGAATAACCAACTCCCAAGACCTTAATGAAGTGCGAAGATTCCACAGGTTGGATCCTTTTAGAGAAGGTTTATTGAAGGCTTTAGCACTACAATAACATTTATTACAAGCTGGATGAAGAATGGAAAATTTGTTTAGATTGAAACAGTGTCTAGAGCTTTTGAGATCATCAAGAAGATATTGATAGAGGCACCAATGTTACATCTACACTTCTCCAAGGTATTTAAAGTGGCCTGTGATGCGTCTCAGGTAGGTATCAATGGCATACTTAGTCAAGAAGGACATCCAATAGCCTACTTTAGTGAGAAGCTTAATGAAGCAATACAGAGGTATACCACATGTGATAAAAGATATTATGCTATCATCCAAGCACTTCAACATTGGTGTTGTTATTTACTCCTAAAAAAGTTTGTACTTTACGTGGACCATGAGACTCTTAAATATATTAACTCTTAGAGGAATTAGCCATCATCATGCAAGATGGGTAGCTTTACTGCAAGAGTACAGTTTTGTAGTCAAACATAGGCATGGGGTAGAGAATAAGGTCGCTGATACTTACCTCATGGCTGTCGAAGTTGTGGGATTTAAATTGGTTAAAACAAGTTATCTATCCTGCAAGGATTCAGCATAATTTATCAAAAGTTAGTTGGCAGGAAATGTGATCCTAATTTTTTATTGCATGATGGCTACCTAAAGGAACCCATCTTTATGTACTAAACACATCTCTCTGAGTAGAAGCAGTATTGAAATTACATTCAGGAGGTATGGCTAGTCATTTTGAAAGAGATAAAACAATTGCTATGGTGGAAGATCGATCTTATTGGCCAAGTATAAAAAGAGATGGAGGGTGAATAGTTGCTAAATGTCGTGTTTGTCAAATCTACATAGGAAAGAAGCATAATACTGGTACATACATACAATTGCCTGTACCGCATGAGCCATGGACAGATATAACCATGAACTTTTGTACTTGGTTTGCCAAAAACAAGTAGAAGCCATGATTCAATATTTGTGGTAGTAGATCGATTTAGTAAAGTAACTCATTTTATACCGTATGCAAAGACCCTTCATGCTTTTTATACGGCCAAACTGTTCTTCAAAGAAGTAGTTTGCTTACATGGGCTACCCCTATCCAATGTTTCTGATCATGATAGGAGATTTTTAAGTTACTTTTGGCGTATCTTGTGGAAGATGTTGCACTCAATTCAAGTATTCTACACTTTTTCATCCACAAACTGATGACAAACTTAAGTTATCAACAGGAGCTTGGGAAACCTCCTTCAATATTGTCTGCACGATAAAGTTACCAATTGGGATCTTGTTCTTCCCATTGCTAAATTTCTTCCGATAGTTCAGTGAATCTAAGCACATGAATCAATCTTTTTGAATGCGTTATGGGCATATAACCAAGCAAACCTATTGATTTGGTTCCTTTGCCACTAGAAGCTTGTCCTACAATTGAGGCAGAAGACTTTGCTAAACATATAAATTGCATGCATGCAGAGGTTAGATGACAAATTGCTTTAAGTAACAAAGGATATGAAGCTTTTGCTGATTTAAAAAGAAGACTTGCTGACTTTAATGAGGGAGATATGGTTATGGTATGCTTCAAATCAAGAAGGTTTCCTAAAGGTGTCTACAAGAAACTTCATTCAAAAACATTGGACCTTATAAAATTCCCAAAACTAACTCAAATGCTTATGTTATCGATTTTCCAGAAGATTTGAGTATAAGTAAGATCTTCAATGTTGAAGATCAGACTTCATATCAAGGAGGTAACTTTACAGTTTTTCGTGATAGTGTTCCTATTCACTTGCAAGACACTATAAATATCAAGGACGTAATTGAAGATGAGTATAAATAAGGTCTTCAATGTTGAAGATCGAACTTCCTATGAAGGAGGTAACCCTACAGTTTTTCATGATAGTATTCTTATTTGCTTGCTAGACGCTACAAATATCAAGGACAAGATTGAATATATTATTGATTGTCAAAAGGTAGCAATAAGGAATGGTGGTCATCACATGTTTCTTGTAAAATGTGAAAGGACATCCTCAGATTAGTTGCACTTGTACAACAGAAGCTGATCTCAAGAGGTTAAACTCTGTCATGCATACCACATTCTCTGATTTCAACTGATGGACCCAAGTTTTTCCCCCCATGGGGCAAATTGATGGTGCATACCCATGATAGATTTTATTGATTGTTGGAGTATTTTCAGTTTCTTATCTAAGAGTCATATGAGAGCTTATTTTTTTTATTTATTATTTTCTATTTGTATTAAAATTAGTATTCTTAATTCTATTAAATTACTATTTCTTAGTTTAATTCTAGTTAGATAAAGATGATTATAAATAGCTCGTAATTTCATTTATTGATCTATCAGTTATTTAATAATATTTTTCTTTGAAAAAAATATTTTGAGAATTCCATATTTTTTTGTTTGTGTGATGCAATCAAACTCTTAAATCTGATGCTTAAAACTTCTTAGGTATAATGTTTAAGAACTTTAGCTGTGATGTTTAGGTTTTTTTCCCCCAAATTCTTAATTGGACAAACCAACCCTATTTGTCCTGCATCACTGTGCCCTTTTGATTGAGCCAAGGTTGACTCAGGTTATTTTGGTTTTGGCTACTTTTTTCAATGCTGAATGTGAACATTGGCTCAAATCATCTTTAATATAGGGATTATAGGTGGTCAGGATGTTTTTTAGATTGATAATATCCTTCCATTGTTTTAATCGAATTTGCAGAAACACTTTCCTTTTTACATTAATTTCCAACTGCATTAGGACTCTTTATGGCTTTAGCCATGGGCATGTAGACGTACTGACAAAATTGTATGTATCCTTGTTTATGTGGATGTTCAAGTAGTGTATATCATTTGCATCCTTTGTGTGGTTCTTATCAGAGCAAGCGTTATTTCCTGTGTGGAAGTTGTTAAAACAGTCTTCATAAATTATGTAGTCTTTTAACAACTTCAAAAGATGTAGGTTAATACGTCAAAGCATCTATTGGTTGGCATTCACTAGTTGCTGGCATCCTGCCTTTTTTTAAGCATCATTGCTGAATTATGCTCGATATGTGCAGGAGCACTACATCAGAGATGCAATTGGTTCTCCACTGCTTCCTTCTTCATTGATGCCACAGCATGCAGTAAGTATCATTTAAGGCCTTCAAGATTTGGCCGTTCCTTTCTCTCAAAAACTTCGATAGAGCTCTTCTTTGACAATTGTTGTTATGGTTTATGATTGAGAAAGATGCTTTTTTGGTACAAGGTCATCTTGGTCCAGTATGGTGTCATGGACAAGGGTTCTCCAGGGATGAGGGAGTAGGGATCTGGGAAAAAGTGGATATCTTTCTAGAATGTCTGCATCATTGAAAAATCTGAATGATTGGAAGGTGTTTGTTTTGAGAATGAGATGAGGGGGCAATATAGAAGGATGGACTGACCAACAAAGTTAATATGATGCCTAATTTCCCTTAAAAGCAGATCTGAGGAAGAAGTCTAGAAATGTCTTTTTTGCTTGGGGAGCTGCTTGGAGGCTTTAAGGAATTCAATTCTTATGCATATTAAGACTAACATGAATGTTAGAACCAGGAATTAACTAGGAATTGAATGAGGATTGAACCTTCACAACATCAAAGAATCCCATGATGATGAATGCATGTTTTTTTTTTTTTCTGCACTACAGCAATATAGTCTTCTGGGACCAGCTACTCTG
The DNA here is from genome assembly GCF_000150535.2 of Carica papaya. The sequence continues at coordinate 5,548 of NW_019013356.1, read as the reverse complement.
CAATTGAGATATATGCTACCTGATGGACTTCTTCTTGTAAATAGAACAGTTAAAGTTTACTTGTCAAAGAATAAAGTGCATTGAAATTGCTTTGACTTTCTTCACTTCCTGTTGCTTCAAAAAATCAATGAATTTCCTGTGTAGGTCATCATTTGTGAAGAGTGTTTTCATGCTGTATCAAAGTTGACTTTTAAAATCTATTTGGTAAGGCCATCTTTGATGTTTGAATCAGAGACTATTGCTGCATTATATTCAGGTAGGTTGCCTTCTCTTATGAGAAAACTGTGCTTAAGGTCTTTCTCTCTGTCTCTGTCTTTCTCTCTCTCTCTCTCTCTCTCGCTGAAAGATATGGGTGGTTGCAGGAAATGAAAAATTTGCACAAGGTTTGCAGACCTACTTGCTATCAAGGGATTATTCTAATTTGAAATCTGAGTTTCAACTTGGAAATGGAAAGGTTTGTGCCACTTTCAAATCCCCCCAGCCTCTCCCTTGTTCCTTTTTTTTATAATTATTTTTAAAATTTCTCCTCTAATGGCTTCTAACCATCAGAATATGCCGCATCTGGCTAACGGTTCTTGCTATCCTCTTCATTTTTGCTTTGGTAGATAAAGGTAGATTGCATTGAAAACCAGCCTGAGGTGGATGTGTCTCTTGGACAACATTTATTCTTAACAGCTGGTGATTTATTTTTGAGGAAAAAGACCGGATGATTCATTGGGTTTATGTTTCTCTCTTATTTGTAACCGCCTTCATAATTAATTTATCAGAGTACCACACAAAATGTCAATTCAATTTTTGATACATTGGGATACGTTTGATAACAAATCTGTGTTACATGTGGGTTATAATTTTAGAAATTAATTAGAGTATATATTTTATAATTAATTAAAAATTAAATTTTATTTATATTTAAACAATTTAGATAAATAATTATTATATAAATATAATTAGTTTCTATAATTATTTTTAAATATTCAAATTGGTTTTTATAGTAATTTTTTGCTCTTTTAATTTTTTATTTTTAAAAAATATTACTATTAATCCGTGTCTGTTATTATCACTAATAGTGTTATTGGATTTATCACATGGTATTAGATACGTAATTGTTTTCACTTGGGTTAACTTTTTAAGTGTCGATGTCATGGGATATCTAGATGTTTTTTCAAATTGGTTGCTCGTCTGAAGAAGAAAAGTTGTATTAATTAAAGGATAATTTGGTTCCCACACCATTTTGTAAACTACTTCAAAATTTGGAAGTGAAATGGAGATCTCGGTCTATCATGATTGGGACTGAAATTTTATGTAATCTCACAATTTGTTTGATACATACCTTAGCTAATTTATCCGGTGGATCACTTAGGAAATGGGAAGATTTTGTTAGTTTGTCAATGGTCACCCATATGACATAATGATAGGATTTTGTCTTAGATAGATCTATCTTTAAAATCCATGATGATATATTTTTATTTCCAGATACATGTAAAGGGTGTAGTAATCATGTAGTGTGTTGTGTTCGGTCTTAACCAATTGGTAAGTGAGACACTTTGAAGCAAATTTTACGATGTCTTTCTTCAACCCGCTAATATCTTGATTTTAGGTTCTGATTCATTTTGGCATTAGTCGGGTGTACCAATATCTTGATGTGCTATGAGCCTAAGGTTGATACCACATAAAATTTGAAAAATAATTAAATTTATTAAGGTATATAAATTTGAAAAATATATTAATTCCAAATATAAAATTGAGTATTTAATTTTTTTCTTTTATTTTAAATTGTTACATTGAACTACTTGTAAATTATAAAAAATGAACAAATAAGAAGAATCCTATACATAAAAAATAACAAATATAAAAAAATTATATGTTCAACTTGATTCCTTTCATACATAAATAAACATAGCATATTTGTCTATTAGTCATCAATGTATATTAATACTGTGATATCTTGTTACTCGATGGGTAAAAGAGTCTAATAATATAACAGATATGAGTGCAAAATAATTTATGCAACAGAAGAAAATCATCCCTTACAAAAAATTTGATGCTCAAATTTTTTGTAAGGGGATGATTGACACCTGAGACCAAGAAGATGGTTGCCAAAATTTACATAATATTGTTTGAGCCATTTCTTTCATTGCAAAAAGTTCATCATAGTGTAGTTATCCAAATGCACTCAAAAGCCCACTACAAATTCGTGAATGGATCCAAGCAAACTTCAAAAAGTAGTTCGAGAAGCGATTCCTCACTATCATCATCGTTTGAGGGAAAATAGATTGGGGCGAGTTCCATAAAACTCAGTAAAGAAAATAGTATTTAAACTACACTACTAAAGTTTCAAAAGCTATCCTTTTCAAAATATGTTGTTACCTTCTTGATCAGTGACTTACCTCTAAGCTTGTCGAAGAACATATTTATTTGAAATACCAAGAATATATTTACTTTTAAATTAAATCATTTAATTACTAATCTCGAAAATAATAGCAAAGACGGAATAGTGAAACATAATAGAACCAATGACATAACGGAACAGTGCGAAATACAATAGAACTAGTTGAACCAACTAAATATGGTATGACATGACAAAACAGTGAGTAACATAAAACCTGTTGAACCAACTAAAAGCATGAAATGTCATGACAGAAGTGAGAAACATATTCAATTCAAGGAAACTATCAAAGCATGGGAAATAAATCAACAGTTCTAGTCATACCATCAAACAGTTTAATTCATTTGCGGCTTTTATAGATCTTTGTGTGAAGCTGTTTAACTTATATTAGCAGAGGGTAGAAAAGATCTTGACTACCACTATAAATGGGAAAATAATTCAATTCAATATTCAGTATAACAATTAAAAACTAATGACCATGATCGTACTTCGCCATTGTGGCCCATATAATAATAGTTGAAAATTAATGACCTCGACTGTACTTCGCCATTGTGATCTTTACAATCAGTTGCGATTCCACTCTCATGAGAGGGAATGCTAGTACCATTAACAGGGAGCGGTTCACCAACAATCAATATCAATCATAATCGGTAACCCCTCAGTGATAACGGTCAAATAGATTTTTAGTCTTTTCATTTTTCTTATCAGTTCGAAACTAATATCAAATTTATGGTTCAGATCTGGTAGGGGCCCAGGAATTAATCCTAACTCGACAAGGGCCCATATACTTGGATTGGACCAACAGGTTAACTTCTCAAGTCTAAACCCAATTGAGTAACCCTCTCAGCTGTCGCCCTTAAAGCAAGGCCAAGGGTCCAGCCGCACACATGGAGTGTCATATAAAACAAATCCTTTCATATCTAAGACTCAATATGCGAATAAGATCCATTCATGGGTATGAAAGTGAAATAAACATCATGCGATATACGATCCTTAAACACGATATCATTTTAAAACCAACCAAGTAATCATACATTTCGATATCTTTAAATGTTTTAATATCTAGGAAACACAATAAAAGAGTATGTGAAAATACCAAAAGCCCTTACCAAAATCTAAGCTTTCAGTTTCCAAAACGAGGTTGTTTACATATTTGAGATAGAAGCAAGGTTGCTCGACAACTTGTAGATTTTAGGAGGGATTTTTGAAATAAAATGAAAAGTGAAAACCTAAGAATGAGTTCTTAGAATTCTTAGTGAAAAAATGAAATCAAGAAAAAATAAGGCTTACTATTTGGATGGAAAGGATTTCTTGGTTTCTTTTGGTTCTATCTCTTTCTTTCTAGCTCTCTCTCTCTATCTTTCTCTCTCTATTTTTTCTCTTTAGCTTTCTTTCTCTATTTTCTCTATTTTGTCACTTCTTTCACTATGCTATTGGACTCATCAGAGTGCGGGAACAATCATACACTTAAATTCTGTGGATCCACGGGATTCTCATAGACTTCCAATGGTAGGTCAGCCTGCGGTTCCTCATTTTCTTCCTCATCTGGGGGAAATAGATGGAAAGATTGAGTTCCATATGCTCAGTAAGAAAAGCAATGTTAAATTAACATCGTAAGGTTTTTAAGTGAATTATTTTACTTAAAAGCTTACCATTTGGCCACCTTGTAAACCGATCTTGCGTTATGAAAATAATTTATTTATTAAGAAAATAGTATACATTAATATAAACAAACCAAATATACGTCATGCCAGACAATAGAGAAAATAAAATAAATCATAAATGCTCAGATTTTTGTATTATGCTTCGCAAAGTCATTACAACTTCCATCTCTGAAGGCAGATACAAATTTTCAACTACCCAAGTAGAATGATCAGATTAGATACAGAAAGGTCAATTTGCTCAGGCCCATTTTCAGTTGGCTAAACCATGGTACAATCTACGACTACGACCGTACTAACCATAGTGGCTCTATCAGATATCTATAATCACGACAATACTTAGCCAATGGTGATCCCTAATAGATATTCGCATTACCACTCTTGTTAGAGGGTATGTCATCATCCACTGGGAGTGATCCTCTTACGTTTTTCAGACTAGATGGGGGAGGGAGAAATAGATACCCTAAAGGGATAGGGGAACAAATACTCCTCAGTGATAAAAAGTCTAATGGGACACTTGATGCAATATGCATGTCAATAAAAGATATGTATTTGGGACCATTCATGCTTCATTCCACTTTTTTCTTTTCTTTTTATTTCTTTTCTTTATTTTTACAAGGAAATAATACCGACTTCATATTATATTTTTTTACATGTAAATCATCAAGTGTCTATAATTCACATAACGTACTTGAAAACAAGAACAATTCAACTTATTTGAACTGTAAGGCATACAAGCAGGAAAAATCACAATCATCATATTTAATAAGTTTATTTTATCTAAAAATATCCTTAAGATATCGAAAGAAATACTAAATTCTTTACCGAAACCTAGATCTTTTCTCCTTCACCGTTCCTTGCTAGATTACTCTCTTTCTTTCTTTCTTTCTCTCTCTAAGTTTCAAAAAATAGACAAATAGAAGTATGGGGAAGAATGGGGTGGGAAGGGATATTTATAAAATTTTGAAACTGTCAGATTCGCGCCAAGTGGAGAAATCATTGAAGAGAGAGAAGAAAAAGATGTTTGGCACGAAAAACAAAGGAGGAGGGCCTCCTCCACCGGTTGCGACGGTGCGCCACCTGAGCCCACGACGGTGCACTGCCCAAGCCGATATGCCATTTCATACTTAATTTCCTTTTCACATTTCAGTAATTGATCACAAAAGGTATATCATTTAAATTACATGCAAATCATCAAATGTATATATGATTATATAACATTTTTATCAAAGTAAAATTTACTTCATTTGGACATTTAACATAATCCTACAAATCATAATTTCAAGCTCTAGAAATACTCCTTACCGAAACCTTGAAGTTTTCCTATATCTTTCTTCTTCTTCTCGTCTCCTTCTCTCTCTAAGTTCTTGGAGATGTAAGAATGAAATGGAAGTGATGAGAACATAGAAGAGAAGGTCCCTGTTTATAAAAATGGGGACTGTTAAATTTGTACTAGTGACAAAAATCTGGTGAGGAGAAAAGAAAATTGAATGGGAAAGAA
>NW_019013355.1:1417-15270 GCF_000150535.2 Carica papaya | reverse complement strand
TTATATGTGCTTTATTGTCATGAGTCCCATGAACATGCATATAACTTTGCATGTAACGGCCCCGGAAAATATTAAAATGAAATGAGTATTTAAATATATCGAATGCGGAAGCGAGATCAAAATTTCATTTAACATCCCTTACACGAAAAACCAAAAACGTACTTAAAATATAAAAGATTAAACTAACTAAGAAAGAAACTCGAAAATAAAACTATGCGTATGACTACAGAGTCTCTAGGCATCCCCTTCGTCGTCCTCCTGCGGAACGGGCTCGGGAACCATGTCTTCCTGATCTGAAATGGTTAATTAAGGAGTGAGCTACACTAGCCCAGTAAGAACATCACGATATCTCACCGTCACGGAGATAAAGGTGGGTAAAAAACCACAAAAAGACCAATGGAGCATAATTTACAATAAACTCGTTTATTAACAACAAAACCTTTTATCAATAATAAAACTTTGACCATCCACTTACCTTGGTGGAATTTATGAAAACAATATGAGAAAAACAATAACATTATCATAATCATTGAATAATCTAAACTGTAAAACATAACACTTATCACGCCTCTTGTAATTCAATCATTGTACAACATATCTTTTTCTCATTTACCAGCCTACTAGTATCCGTGGGGGTCCATAGGGGTTCCGCTACCCGTTAACCTTTAACATTCATAATCAGTTTCCAGGGCCGTCCCCATACCCCGTCCGGTATGGGCGCCAAAACCATGAACCTCAATACCCCGTCCGGTATGAGGGTGAAACGGGCCGTCCCCATACCCCGTCCGGTATGGGCGCCAAAACCATAAACCTCAATACCCCGTCCGGTATGAGGGTGAAACGGGCCGTCCCCATACCCCGTCCGGTATGGGCGCCAAAACCATAAGATCTCCATACCCCGTCCGGCATGTGAGACCACAATCCCGGTAGGGTTCCCTACGGACCCGGTCCGTCCACCATCTCCCAGGATATCTAGTCAGGCTGACCCCCATAATACAATTATCAGTTTACACAATCTTTCATTTTCCTTTTCCTCAATCAGCATCATCAATTCACATTTAAACAAGCAAATCGTAATTCATACCAAACAGACAACATACAGTATCAGTTTTTCAGTCATTCAACCCATAATTAATAAAAACGTAGTACATGCACACAAATCTGTAAAATGAAACACATCAACCTCATTTTGCATTTAAAGCTGTAAACAGGCCAAATAACAGTAAATCATCGATCACACTAGACTCGGGCTCCATTAGCAACCTTAAGCAATTTCACACATGCGTTAATTCAAGAAATACCGTTTTATCATTTTGAACTTTAATACCGTGATAAGAAATAGGGTGAGGGGTCCTTACTTGTTTTCGGGATCCGAATACGATTCACAGTGCGCCTGCAGGCCGTCCCTAATTTTCCCTGAATTTTTCCCGGGGAACTGAAACACACTAACAGTACCGGCGGCGGCGCTCTCGGGTACGGCGGCTCTCCGGCGAGGTTCGTGTTTTGGTGATTCGGCTTCGGTCAACCTCGATCGGCGGTCGGAAATTTCCCCGGTGCGGCGGCGGGTGGCGGTTATCGGCCTCTGGTTCGTCTTCTCCGGCGAGCGGCGGGCGGCTAGGGTTTTGTGGTCTGGTGTGGGGGTTCTATTTATAACCCCTTACCTTTTGATCACAGCCGTTCATTTCGTTTTAATCTGGGCCGTTCGTTTTTGATTGAATCTGGGCCGTCCGTGCGATTGAATCTAGGCCGTCCGATCGCGCGATTGATCTGGGCCGTCGGATCGCACCCACGCGGATCGCCAACGTGGCTCCTTTCGGAGTGACGCGGTCTTACCACGTGGCAGGCCCCGGTTGGCCGGGACTGCTGACCGGGCCTGCTGACGTGGCTGCTGACGTGGCCCCCCCTTTTTTTTTTTTTTTTTTTTTTCCTCCTTTCCGGGTGCTACAACTCTCCCCCCCATAAAGAAATTTGGTCCCCAAATTTGCCTCATTACTCTTGATCAAACAAATGAGGATATTGGGCCCTAAATTCTGATTCCAGCTCCCAAGTCGCCTCCCTAGGCGTGTGGTTCTGCCACAAAACTTTTACAAATGATATTTCCCGGTTACGGAGTATTCTGCTTTCTCGGTCCGTGATACTGATCGGTACTTCTTCATAAAACAAGTCCTCTCGGAGTGAAAGCGGTTCATGAGCCACGACATGAAAAGGGTCCGGATTGTACTTGCGCAGCATAAATACATGAAACACATTGTGAACCCGGGAGAGCTCAGGGGGCAGTGCAAGTCTGTAGGCAGTGGTACCAATCTTGTCTAAAATTTCAAAGGGTCCAATGTATATGGGGTTTAATTTTCCCCTTCTGCCGAACCTACTAATTCCCTTGAAGGGGGTGACTTTAAGAAACACCCGGTCACCTTTCTCAAAGGCCAGGTCTCTCCTCCGGGTATCAGCATAGCTCTTCTGCCTACTCTGAGCTGTCTGGATGTTCTTCTTGATCTTAACTATCTTGGACGTGGTTTTTTCCACCAAATCCGGGCCAAACAATCTTCTATCGCCCACTTCCTCCCAACAAATCGGTGACCTGCACGGACGCCCGTATAGCGCCTCGTATGGGGCCATGCCGATGCTTGCTTGGTAACTGTTGTTGTAGGCAAACTCTATCAGGGGTAGATGGTCGTCCCAATGGCCTCCGGAGTCAAGGACACAAGCTCGGAGCATATCCTCCAGCGTACGGATTGTCCTCTCTGATTGTCCATCGGTTTGGGGGTGGAAGGCAGTACTAAGGGACAGCTTTGTTCCCATAGCTTGCTGGAAACTATTCCAGAACCGAGAAGTGAATCTGGGATCCCTGTCGGACACCACTGTTACTGGGACCCCATGCAGTCTGACTATTTCTCGGACATACATTCTTGCCAACTTGTCCAACGAATCAGTCATTCTGATGGCCAGGAAGTGGGAAGACTTAGTGAGTCGGTCAACAATTACCCATATGGCATCGTGTCCCGATCGTGCCTTGGGTAGTCCCGATACGAAGTCCATGGTGATGTGTTCCCACTTCCATTCTGGAATCGGTAAAGGCTGAAGCAACCCCCCTGGGCGTTGATGTTCTGCCTTGACCTGCTGACATACCAAGCACTTAGATATAAAGTCGGCTATATCTCTCTTCATCCCATTCCACCAGAATCGGGGTCGCATAGTTTGGTACATTTTTGTACTTCCTGGATGCATGGCGAACCTTGAACTATGGGACTCTGTCATGATGTCTCTTTTTAATTCATTGTCGTCTGGGACACACATTCTGTCCTTGAAACGAATCAATCCGTCGGCAGAGATCTGAAATTCTGAGTTCACTCCCTGTTCTGCATCCTTCTTGCGGTTTACTAGGGCGGGGTCGATTGACTGGGCTTCCTTTATTCTTTGGATTAACTCGGGTTGGGCTGCCAGGTGGCTCAAACATGTGGCCCTCTTCAGATCTTGCAGTCGAACCTGCTGCGTAGCCCCAATGGACCTGCATTCCGAAACCATCAGATGGGCTAGGGTGCCTGCACTCTTCCTACTGAGGGCATCGGCTACTACGTTGCCCTTACCTGGATGGTATAGGATGTCACAATCATAGTCCTTGAGGAGTTCCATCCACCTTCTCTGACGCATGTTGAGATCCTTCTGAGTGAAGATGTGCTTCAAGCTCTTATGATCGGTGTAGATCTGAAAGGTCTCTCCATACAAATAATGGCGCCAGATTTTCAAGGCGTGTATGATTGCGGCAAGCTCCAAATCATGGGTAGGATAGTTCTTCTCATGATTCTTTAGCTGTCTAGACCCATATGCTATAACCTTTCCATGCTGCATCACGACACAACCCAGGCCCAGATAGGAGGCATCACTATAAACTGTATACCCTCCTGATCCACTCGGTAGAGCCAGCACGGGTGCAGTAGTCAGTCGCTTCTTCAATTCGGAAAAACTCCTTTGGCAGTTCTCATTCCAATCAAACTTTGCATTCTCTTTGTGAGTCGGGTTAGAGGGGCCGCTAGACTGGAGAACCCTTCGACAAACCGGCGGTAATAACCCGCCATCCATAGGAAACTGCGAATTTCCTTAACTGTTGTCAGCCTTTCCCAACCAAGTACCGCTTCAACCTTTTCGGGGTTCACCGGCACCCCTTCCTTCGATATAACATGTCCTAGGAAGGCGGTTTGCTCGAGCCAAAATCCACACTTGCTCAACTTTGCATACAACTTCTTTTCCCTGAGTACCTGGAGGACTTGGGCAAGATGATGAGCATGTTCTTCTCTACTTTTTGAGTAGACTAAGATATCATCGATGAACACGATGACAAATTTATCCAAAAACTCTCTGAAGATTCTGTTCATTAGATCCATAAAGATGGCCGGGGCGTTGGTTAGCCCAAACGGCATAACCAGGAACTCATAGTGTCCGTACCTGGTTCGGAATGCCGTCTTGGGGATGTCTTCTGCTCTCACTTTTACCTGATGGTAACCTGATCGTAGATCTATTTTAGAAAAGACCTGTGCACCCTGCAACTGATCGAAAAGGTCATCAATCCGGGGGAGAGGGTACTTGTTTTTAATTGTTACCTTGTTTATCCTTCTATAATCAATACACAGTCTCAACGTTCCATCTCATTTCCTTGCAAAAGTAACCCCGGCACCCTATGGGGAAATGCTGTGTCTAATGAAACCACTGTTTTGTAGCTCAGTAATTTGTTTCCTTAGCTCTTCCATCTCGATGCGGCTCATTCGGTAAGGAGCTACCGAGATGGGTTGGGTTCCTGGCTGTAAGTCTATGGTGAACTCGACCTCTCTGTCCCCTGGTAGACCGGGCAGTTCATCCGGAAATACGTCTGGAAAGTCTCGGACTACTGGAATCTCTTGGATACAAACTTCCTTCTTGGGTTTACCTAGTTAGGGAAAATACAATATCAACGCATTGGGAATTAAGAAGAAAAGAATTTGTCATTAGGGAAAATCAGTACCGAATAATTTTATTAACTTGTAAATGGCTCCTCGTTGGGAGGATTAAATACAATCTTTTTATTAAAGCAGTCTATGGTGGCGTGATACGCCGCCAGCCAATCCATTCCTAGGATTACATCAAAATCCCCTGTGTCTAACCCTATCAGGTCTACCCTCAATTTCCTATCTGCTATCTCCACGGCACATGCCCTGTAGACAACCTCTCCTAGTAATGTCTCCCCCCCAGCGGTAGATACAAACAATAATGAATCAAGTCTATCAGGTGATACACAAATTTTGGAAGCAAGAACATGTGAAATAAAAGAATGTGATGCACCAGTATCAAACAAAATATGAGCAATGTGGCCAGAGATAGTATACATACCATGTACCACGTCTGGGTCTGCATCGGCATCCTTCTGGATAAGGTTGTAAACTCTGCCCTGGATTGGAGGCCTCCCTTGATTCTGGTTCCTAGGGCACTCCCTCGCATAGTGCTGGGCACTGCCGCATATGCGACAGGTGTTGTTGAGGCGGTAGCAGGGTCGGTCCCCATGATCCCTGCCGCAGTACTGGCAGATCTTCCCACGAGCTGCCCCCATAGCCTAAGGAGGGCCCTGAACGGCAGGCTTGGGTCTCTTACTGGGTTGGACAGGCATGGTAGGCGCTGGCCTGCGGAGCGGGGCTGAAGGTCGGGAACTTCCCGTTAGCTGAGGGCGGGTGTCGAAGCTCCTTTCTATGATCTGCGCCTTTGCCAGGACTGCCGAATATGTCTCAAGCTCCATCACCAACAAGTGCTGTCTGATCGCCGGGCGGAGACCCCACTGGAATTTCCTGGCCTTTCGGCCCTCATCCAACAATGTCTCCGGGGCATGTCGGCCCAGCTCCAGGAACTTGCGGGCATACTCCGACACTGTCATATTACCCTGGACCAACTGAGCAAATTCCATTTCCTTTAAATGTTGGATGTGCTTAGGGAGATACTCCGCATGGAAAGCCGCTAGGAACTGCTCCCAAGTAACTGGTACAGGCAGGGTGGCCCGCTTGAGCTCCCACCAGCGTACTGCTTCCCCTACCAGCATGTAGGAGGCAATGGCAGCCCTCTGCTCAGGAATTACTCCCAAGGTCTCAAAGGCTCTCTCAGTCTCCGCCAGCCAGTATTGGGCCTCTTCAAAAGAGGATCCCCCTGAAAAAGTAGAAGGGTTCAGTCTCCTGTACCTCTCTATGAAGCCGGGGTCGATCAAGGAGGGAGCGGGGTCCCGAGGTAAAGGAACTGGGGCCGGCTGAGGGTGAACTGGGGGACCCTGTGGTGGCGCCTGCTGATGGGGTGGGGGCACTGGAATATGCTGTGGCGGTACCTGTTGGTACTGTGGCTGTGGTACCGGGTCGTACCGCGGCTGTGGTGCCGGGTGGTACTGTGGAGGAACAGGCTCCTGCCGGGGTGGCTCGGGATCAGCCTGCTGTAACGGGGGCTCAACCTGCGCTAGCGGAGGAGGTCCGGGTAACTCCCTTCTCGCCTCTTGCCTTCGCTGGGCAGCTACGAGAGCTTCCACCATCTCATATAATCTGTCCAAATCCTCCCGAAGCGAATTATCTTGGGCCGCTCGGTTTAGTGGGGGCCTTCCTCTCCTCATTTCTGTGTACCTGCATTTACAAGGAATGGTTGAGTAACGACCCATAGGTGAGTATTTCTTTAAAGGACTATAGTGTAAGGGATGGGTCCGAGGAAATGCGGCTCTGATACCAACTGTAACGGCCCCGAAAATATTAAAATGAAATGAGTATTTAAATATATCAAATGCGGAAGCGAGATCAAAATTTCAGTTAACATCCCTTACACGAAAAACCAGAAACGTACTTAAAATATAAAAGATTAAACTAACTAAGAGAGAAACTCGAAAATAAAACTATGAGTATGACTACAGAGTCTCTAGGCATCCCCTTCGTCGTCCTCCTGCGGAACGGGCTCGGGAACCATGTCTTCCTGATCTGAAATGGTTAAATAAGGAGTGAGCTACACTAGCCCAGTAAGAACATCACGATATCTCACCGTCACGGAGGTAAAGGTGGGTAGAAAAACACAAAAAGACCAATGGAGCATAATTTACAATAAACTCGTTTATTAACATGAAAACCTTTACCATCCACTTACCTCGGTGGAATTTATGAAAACAATATAAGAAAAATAATAACATTATCACAATCATGGAATAATATAAGCTGTAAAACATAGCACTTATCACGCCTTTTGTAATTCAACCATTATACAACATATCCTTTTCTCATTTACCAGCCTACTAGTATCCATGGGGGTCCCTAGGGGTCCCGCTACCCGTTAACCTTTAACATTCATAATCAGTTTCCAGGGCCGTCCCCATACCCCGTCCGGTATGGGCGCCAAAACCATAAACCTCAATACCCCGTCCGGTATGAGGGTGAAACGGGCCGTCCCCATACCCCGTCCGGTATGGGCGCCAAAACCATAAGATCTCCATGCCCCGTCCGGCATGTGAGACCACAATCCCGGTAGGGTTCCCTACGGACCCGGTCCGTCCACCATCTCCCAGGATATCTAGTCAGGCTGACCCCATCATACAATTATCAGTCTATACAATGTTTCATTTCCCTTTTCCTCAATAAGCATCATCAATTCACATTTAAACAAGCAAATCGTAATTCATGCCGAACAGACAACATACAGTATCAGTTCTTCAGTCATTCAACCCATAATCAATAAAACAGTAATATATGCATTCGAAACTATAAAATGAACACATCAAACCCCATAATGCATTTAAAGCTGTAAAACAGTGTAAAACAGGCCAAATAACAGTAAATCATCGATCACACTAGACTCGGGCTCCATTAGCAACCTTAAGCAATTTCACACATGCGTTAATTCAAGAAATACCGTTTTATCATTTTGAACTTTAATACCGTGATAGGAAATAGGGTGAGGGGTCCTTACTTGTTTTCGGGATCCGAATACGATTCACAGTGCGCCTGCAGGCCGTCCCTAATTTTCCCTGAATTTTTCCCAGGGAACTGAAACACACTAACAGTACCGGCGGCGGCGCTCTCGGGTACGGCGGCTCTCCGGCGAGGTTCGTGTTTTGGTGATTCGGCTTCGGTCAACCTCAATCGGCGGTCGGAAATTTCCCCAGTGCGGCGGCGGGTGGCGGCGGTCGGCCTCTGGTTCGTCTTCTCCGGCGAGCGGCGGGCGGCTAGGGTTTTGTGGTCTGGTGTGGGGGTTCTATTTATAACCCCTTACCTTTTGATCACAGCCGTTCATTTCGTTTTAATCTGGGCCGTTCGTTTTTGATTGAATCTGGGCCGTCCGTGCGATTGAATCTGGGCCGTCCGATCGCGCGATTGATCTGGGCCGTCGGATCGCACCCACGCGGATCGCCAACGTGGCTCCTTTCGGAGTGACGCGGTCTTGCCACGTGGCAGGCCCCGGTTGGCCGGGACTGCTGACGTGGCTGCTGACGTGGCCCCCCCCTTTTTTTTTTTTTTTTTTCCTCCTTTCCGGGTGCTACATTTTATCACTTTTATAGATGATCTATCCCGGTGTAGTTATGTATATCTAATGCATGATAAGTCTCAAGCCATTGACATCTTTAAAGTGTACATTACAGAGGTTGAAAGATATAGATAAAAAAGTTAAGATTGTGAGATCTGATCGAGGTTGTGAATTCTATGGTGAATATGATGAGTCAGGATAAAATCTTGGTCCATTTGCTAAATTCCTAAAAAAGCATGGCATTCATGCTCAATACACAATGCTTGGTATGCCACAGCAGAATGGTGTTGCTGAAAGGCATAATTGTACTTTAATGGAAATAGTTAGGAGTATGATGAGTTACTCTTCTGTACCTATTTATTTATGGGATGAAGCCTTAAAGACCACAATGTATATCTTAAACTGAGTTCCTAGTAATGCAATATTTGCAACTCCTTCGAGTTGTGGACTAGTAGGAAACTAAGTTTAAAACATTTGCATTATGGGGTTGTCTAGTGGAGGCAAGAATCTTTAATCCTCATGAGAAAAAGTTAGATTCAAAAGCAATATCTGGATATTTTATTAGTTATCTAGATAAGTCTAAAGAGTATACATTTTACTGTATTAACCATGGTACAAGAATAGTTAAAACTGATAATGCCATATTCTTAGAAAATGGCAAAATAAGTGGGAGTGAAGAACCAAGAAAAGTAAACCTTGAGAAAATAAGAATGGATATCCCACCACCATTTTTGCCTCAAGAAACAACTCTTGCTCATCCTTCTCAACAAGTTACAGAAAATGAGCTACATAATGGAAATAGTTCATTACCACAAAAAAATGTGTCATTGAAAATGTTATAGAGCAACCTCAATCAATACCTTTGAGAATATCTTAAAGGGAAAAAAAATCTGCTATATCAGATGATTATGTGGTGTATTTACAAGAATATGATTTTGAGATTGTGATAAGAACAGATCCGGTTACGTTTTTACAAGCCATGGAAAGTGATGATTCTAATAAATAGATAGAAGCTATGAAAGAAGAGTTAAAGTCTATAGACCATAATGATGTCTGAGATCTTGTCGAATTGCCTGATAATTATAAAAGTATCGGTTGTAAATGGGTCTTCAAGACCAAACACAATGCTATAGAAAATATTGAACGATTTAAAGTCATATTAATGGCCAAATATTTTACTCAAAAAGAAGATATAGATTATAGAGATACATTCTCTTCAGTTTCTAAAAAGGATTCTCTTAGAATCATTATGGCATTTGTAGCACATTTTGATTTAGAGTTACATCAAATGGATGTGAAACTACTTTCTTGAATAAGAATTTGGATGAAAATATCTATATGAATCAACCTGAAGGGTTCGTAAAGAAAAGAAAAGAACACTTAATTTTCAAATTAAAAAAATCCATTTATAGTCTTAAACAAGCTTCCAGACAATAGTATATAAAGTTTAATGATACCATTACATATTTTGAATTTAAAAAAACACTGTTGATAAGTGTATATATATGAAAATTAGTGGGAGTAAATTTATATTTCTGATACTATATGTGGATGATATTTTGTTAGCTAGTAGTGATATTGGTTTGTTATACGAAATCAAGAAATATTTCTCTAAAAACTTTTAGATTATTGATATGGGCGAGACAACTTATGTTATTGGAATAGAAATCTTCAAAGATTGTTCTCGAGAATTATTAGGTTTGTCTCAGAAAGGACGTATCAACCGAGTTTTGGAGAGATTCAATATGCAGTTATGTTCAATCAGTGTTGCACCCATTCTTAAGGGTGAGAAATTAAGTAAAATTTAGTGCCCAAGAAATGACTTAAAAAGGGAATGGATGAAAAACATCCCTTATGCATCTGCTATGGGAAGTTTGATATATGCTCAAACCTATACTAGACTAGATATCAGCTATGTTGTTGGTATATTGGGAAGTTATCAAAATGATCCAAGAATTGAACATTGGAAAGCTACAAAAAAAGTTATGAGGCATCTTCAAGGGACAAAAGATTATATGCTCACATATAAAAGATCAAAACAATTAGAGGTGATTGGATACTCGGACTCAGATTATGGTGGTTGCTGTGATAGCTTAAAGTTTACTTCATGTTTTGTTTTTATGTTAGCAAATTGGGTAATTTCGTGGAAGAGTGTAAAATAGTATATTACTGCCTCATCCATAATGGAGGTTGAGTTTATAGCATGTTTTGAAGCCTCAAGTCATGTTTTGTGGTTACGAATTTCATTTTAGGACTTGGTGTTATTGACTCTATTGCCAAGCTGCTGAGAATATTTTGTGATAATACTGCAACTGTTTTTTTCTGTAAGAATGACAAATATTCTAGTAGAACCAAACACATGGATTTAAAGTATTTAGTTGTTAGAGAAAGAGTCCAGAAACAACAAGTGTCAATTTAAAATATTAGCACCACACTTATGATTACTGATCCATTGACTAAAGAACTACCTCCAAAGACGTATGCAGAATATGTTGTAAGATTAGGTCTTTCGAGTAATCCATAATATGACAATAGATATTTTAGTAGTTGAATAGTTGACATTTTGTGCATTAAAGTTTGTTTATGTTATTTTCTATTTTTAATCATGAGTGCACAATTTAGTATTTAATCAATAGGGAATGTCTTGATAAGATAAATTATAAAGGTTATTTTGGCATTATGGACTGGATTAGTAAAGATTATTGGTGTGTGGTGCATAGAAGAAAATGTGAGATTGAAATCATGTTACCGCTATGATTCACATTTATAATCTAAGTTATTTCAGTATTATGTTATAGTAATTTTGGGCTTGTTGGCTGATTTTATTGTAATCACGTATTAAATTTATTTTTCTAATAAATATATTTTAATATAAAATGTATATATATATATATATTATAGTATTTATAATCGATTTTGTGGGTCAAGTGGGAGAATGTTAATTTCAGCAATTAAGTAGATGACCCACTAACCTAGTATTTTATTTTTTCATCTATTTATAATGGTTGAAGCCAACTTAAAGGATATCTAAAATAATAGATAATTATTATAAATGAAAAAGTACATTGATGGAGTGGGTAATCTTAAAATAAATTATAGAATTATTGTATTTTAAGGGTATTAATCTACAATAATAGAAATAGTTATCAACACAGTCAATTACTTTGAATGTGCTTTGGCTCTATTCTCATCTATAAAAGGAGCACAAATTTCCCTTTTAATGTGTCTTCCATCCACTAAAATTTAAAATTTTTGTACGTAATAATTAGATAGAGAAAAGAAGTGAGTCAGAGAATTAATATTTTTTTCTAAATAGTCTCTCAATCACGTTATGACTACATCATCTCAAAATGGTATGTAGCTCTAACTTTCTGTTGTTTTTCTTTTCTTAAGATGTGTTGAGTTCAATAAAAAGATGACTTCAACATAAAAGTTTCTTACATCTTAAATACATATTTTAAAGATTTATAAGTCCATGATACTAGGGAGAAGATAAGTATCTTTAATAGGTAAGTGGTTATTAACTAATGTCTTAATTTCATATATCCATAATTAACTATCACACTAGTTTGCATGGATAAAACTCCATAAAAATGATAAGTTTTAAAATTTTGGATGGGTCATCCATCCTATTAGATGCTAGAGAATCCATTGGTCTTATCCAATAGATTATAAATTCTGAAATGATACGAGATGAAAAGGTATGAGGCACCTACCCTATTATGTATACTAACTAATTAGTAATGTAATTGACACGTAAAAATTAGATAAAATTAGAATATGAATAAAAATACATTTTTTTTTCGCAAGTGCATGCTAGTGTCATTCATTCTTTAATAAAAATGCACTACACAAATATTTTGGAAGTCATATTGGAAGGAAGGAACCAATGGTACATCTAAAGAGTAAATGAAATAAGAAAGTACATGAAAATCATATTCTTTTCATATCCCAATTACTCTTATGGGATTCAAACATGTCCTTTTTGGTAAGAGAAATTCACCTTATAGTCGCTCACATTATGTCATTAAAAGTATATTTACTTTTTTTCTTAGTTTGCTTCTTTTTTGACTCATTTTTTTTAATATTTTTGAATTGAGAACATCAAACTTGTGTGAAAGGCACAAAAGTCAAAATCTACAACATAGAAATATAGGATTCTTACAGATGCAACAAGTGTATTTCAAGAATAAAAATTAACTCCACACTTAAAAAGAAAATATGTTTTCTAAAGATTTTTAAATATACTAGTAATAACATATAGTCTCTCAAAAAAATTACATGTTCAACTCAAATAATTTTTTCTCTAACGTAGGTATTGTAAAATAAAAAAGAAAGGCTTGAAGAACCATGTCATCAAACAATTTATAATACGCCCGGTTTACCTCAAGTTTTAAGATGTAAATATCAAGTAAAATTTTTTTAATCATAAAAAAGGAAACTAAAGTGGTAAGGATACATAAAATTAACATATAATTCACAAATATACATAATTTTCAAGGTTAATGTGCATACCAATACATAATATTATATTAACAAATAATAAACTATAAGAAAATATTCACATCATAAATATCTCTTGTAGAAATCCAAGCTTTTTGAAGAAACAAATCAACAAAAATAAAATCCTCCTTCTTCTTTACAAGAATCAAATATGGAGACTTTTTTTTTAAGAGAGAGATAATAAAAGTCTTTTTTTTGTTTTGTAACTTCTTTTTTTTTTCTTATCCAGATTTTAATAAGTGGTAACTTCCTTTCATTTTGGATGTGGTAACTAACCACCAATTTTTAAATTTTAAGGTGGTAACTTCCTCTAATCACTTATTTAAATTTAAGTGGTAACTCAAAATTAGTTTGAATCCCATCATGGGTGACCCATCGAATTAAATTCAACATCTCCCACTCACATGTGATGGGACCACCTCTCTTTTCAATTTTACAAAACTCATACGTAAATAGGTCGTGTGACCATGTATACTTTGAGAGCATTTTAACTATATATATGTTAGGAATATATAGCTTCTTGAATAGTGAAGCTTACAGTATGTAATTGTATGTTATATCATAGATCATATATCACATTTATATCTCTAACGATCTTATTTAACTAATAAATTAAGTACATTCGTAATTATATTTTTCTATAGATAAACATAATTGGTCGAGCAATGAATGTACATCAATGATGTGATAAACCACTGCCCGCTGCGGTGGTTTACCTCGGGTTAGCTGTTTTCGATCGTTTTCGACTAGTTTTGCATCAATCCCTGCGAGAAAACACATTAAGGGGCCTCAGTTGGCCAAAAAAATAAAAAATCGAAACTCACCAGTAGTAGTGTTCTCCGGTGCAGCGGCTC
>NW_019013351.1:4798-15352 GCF_000150535.2 Carica papaya | reverse complement strand
TTCTAAGTATTTTGCGAAGAGTCCATGGAGAAGATGAGCTCTCTCTCTCTTCTCGGCCTCCTCTCTCTCTCTACGCCCCTTTGGCCTCAAGGATTCCTCCTTTCTCTGTTTTCGAGTTTCGTTCTTCATAGTGGAGCGAAGCTGTTTAGATCAGCATCCCCGCACTGAAGATTCTCCAAAAATCACGAAAACCCATCTCTTCCCGCTCGCGACGTGCACATCCTTCCTTCCTTCTTCTTCTCCCGTTTTCTGCGCCACTACGCTGCTTATAGTGGAGCGAAGCTGTTTAGATCAGCATCCTCACACTGAAGATTCTCCAAAAATCACGAAAACCCATCTCTTCCCGCTCGCGTCGTGCACGTCTTTGCTTCCTTCTTCTTCTCCCGTTCTCTGCGCCACCACGCTTCTTTTTTTTTTTTTTTTTTTTGGCTGGACAAATAATTAATGAGGAAATTACAAAAATGTCCACGTTCTGGGCGTTACATTACATCTTCTTAAGATGTTGTTTCACCTTTGAGAAACTTTTTTAGCCGAATGATTTCCCCTTTGAGGGAATATTCTCACTATTAAGGGATCTTCCTTAACCTAATTTTACTATTTCCTTCCTATTTATCATTAAATCCAGTTCTTATCCTTGCAACATCTTCCTAGATACATATACACACTTAATCAACCATACCAAATACGAGAAACTAGAATTCAAAAAATCTAAGCTACTACATTCTCCCCTCCTTAAAAATGAATTTGGTCCTCCAAATTGAACTTATCAGGTACTACAAACAGATGAAGGTTCTTAGGTTTCATTTCCTCTTCTAGTTTCCACATGAATTACTCAGTGGCTTTGTGTTGCCAAAGTACCTTTACGAATAGAATTTCTTAGAAATGTAATTGAAAATATTCTCTAAAATAGAATAATATCTAAAGAAGCAATGAAATAATAATAGAGTTTAAGGCAAAAAATTAAAGAAGAGACAGAAAATTAATGTAGGTAACATATTTTTTTGAGAAAATTATTCTAAATTTTACAAACGTTAAAAGATTTAACATTATATATTATTAATAACTTCCTTGTTAATTTTTATTATTTAAAATTTATTTTGTAATTGAAAAAAATTCTCAATAAAATGTTACAATAAAAATTTAAGTTTGGATTTTATTAAAGTAGTTAAAGGCCCATCCAAGCTATTATTTGAATAATTATTTAATTATGTTTATAAAATTATATATAATTAGAATTAGCAGCTAATTACTGAATCATTTAAATTTAACTTTATTTTAGAAAAATTACTTAAAGTATTAAATAATTTTGCAAGGAAACAAAAGCACCGGAAAAAATTAATAATGCAATTAAAAAGGAAAATACCCAATATTACTATTATAAATATTGTTCAATGAGTTGCTAATTATAATTTTGAAGGATCATTTGCTAACTTGTCTTTTGTCTCTTTTTTCTTCATTGCTTTATCAATTAATCATGTCTATTATCATATATTTATAAATAAAATTTATTTTTTTATGTTTCTTGAAGATATTGTATTTGGAATTTTTTTGGTTAATTATATTAATTCAATTTTATTATGTGGTTGATAATTAAGGTTTTATCAGTGTAAAAATTATATTAAGGACAAAATAATATTTTTACTGTTCAAATTTTGATCCATTTTTGTTATCTTTGTAATTGTGTATTCTATTAAATTTTTTTAAATGATTAAAACTGCTAAAAATAGATAGCTATAAGGATTTAAACTAATTTAAATAAAAAAGCCAAAAAAATTAAGTATCGATAAAGGTAAAGAAAGATTTCAAATAAATTTGAATATGCGAAATAGATTCATTTGTTTTTGAAGATAATGTATTTAAAATAAAAAGAAGTTCTATGACATACATTAAGAAATTTAGAATTTTATGTGAAGATTTCTATTAATTTTGTAACTAAAGTAACATTTTAATATTTAAGTAAATTAATTGTTAATTAAAATTTTTATTACAATTAAAAATTTATATAAATAATTAAATTTAAAATTTATAAAAATAATATAATTTATTTATTAAAATATATATTATGTGATTCATTTATAATATTATATCAATATATAAAAAAAATTATGTAGATAGTGGAAGAAATATGATCTATCTGTGTTGGGCTTTTTTGTTAGCGGCCAATTTGAAGCAAATGTTTGTGTCAAGCTTATATTAGCTTTTTAGATGACATAAAAAAAAGAGAAAAAATAAACCCAAAAAAGTTCAACAGTTTAAAATTATATATATTTCTATATTTCCATCTCAAATCCAAGTATGTGTGTATCATCCCAATAAAAAAAAGGGGGAAGAAACTTTAAAATTTTAAAAGGAAATAACATATCAACGGTCCAGATCTCATTCTGTAATGGAAGGCTACAATTTAATTTTAGCTACTATATAAGAAGACATTGTTTCTACACAAAAAAGGAAGAAAACCTAACACCCTGTTTGGATCATGGTGAAAGATAGAATTTTAATGTATAGTACTCCACAGGTGTGAGAAAATCATGTTTATTTCAACTTCTAATGGTAGCAAACAGTATCTGATTGGAAAACTTGAGATAAATTTTAAAACTACCAAATTAGTGGTATGTGACCGACAGGTTACTTTTTTTCCCCTTATGCCTCCATATAATATACTTAATTCTATTTTTATCCTCACAAATTATTATTTATTTTATTAAATATAAAAATTTAATTTGATTATCTGTAATAATTATTTATTTAAATACAAATGTAATTATATTAGTAAATAATTTATTTATTTTTCATTACATATTTCTTATATATCATTTACTAATACATATAATAGTAGAGGTAAATTAGTAATTTGACTAAAAATACAATCATACCATTCTATCGTCCAAATAAAAATATACCATTAACATACATTAATATACAATCATCCAAACATCAAAAAAATTTACCATTCTCATCCTGTGTCAGTATAATCCAATCATTGTTATTATCATATATATATAAAAGAGGTGTAATGATGAGAATGAAAATTAGAAATATAATTAGTTAAGTTTAGTGGTTGTGTTGAATGATCTTAGTGATATGTATGTCCTGTTATAATATTCCAACTTGCTAGAAAAATTACTGCATATGTCTAAATTCTAGAATGGATGAAACATAATAATATAGGTAAATAAGTATAGTTCTGCAGGATGGGTAAAGGGGTAAGTAATTTAAATGTGGATATTTTGTTAAATGTGCATAGTCTAATTCATAATTGAATGTCTTGAAAGTGTTTTGAAGAAACTTGTAGGATGAGAATATGTAACATCCCAAAAATCAAATAGTGTACCTCGAAGTATGTTGGAAAGATTTAGTAGAAACAAAATTTTAAAATACTATAAAAGGTGAAAAGAAAGGTTCAAATCTCAAAGATTTTTTTTTTAAAAAAAAGAGGAGTAATATGGAGATGGTATTGGGGCTAGGTTGTAAGGATTTCAAAAAAAGAAGGGAAATTTGGGAATTTAAAAAAAAAATAAAACCAACGATGCTGATCTACCCTTGACATCGAACAGTCCTCACAACCCTTATAAAAACTTATTCTTCTCAACCATTTGAGAGGGGGGGGACCCTAACAGAAAATGGAGGGTTGATTATGAGAGAGAGATAGTGAGATCGACTCAGAGGAGAGCAAGTTGAATGAGTACGAGATTCTAGAGAGGAAGTAAGATCTTAAAATAACTAGTCTGATCGAGAAGGATGGGTAGAAAGAGTATGAAGACCTAAAGAGGAACCGATGACTTGAGAGAGAACTGACATTACAAGTAAACATCTACGCGGTGAGGTAAGACAAATTTGGGTTTTAAACACCAAAATTGAGATTTATATTTTTAAATTCCTTCTTTCGAAGGATATATGCATGATTGGGGTTGAAAACAAAGGGAAGATATTTGAACTTTTTGTAGAATGTTAGATCGTTCATCATAAAAGGCAAAACCCAAAAGTGTATATAGATATGTGAAGATGCAGCAACAAGGTAAGAGAATCGAGGGTGAAATGGTTTTCATGATAGAAGGCTAAAATTTTGGAGAAAATCAATTAGGGTCTTAAAAACAAAAAAAAATGATGAATTGCTAAAAGTAAATCAGATTTGCTAAAGAGAGAAGGACAATTGAATGTAAATTAATTTAAGAATAAAAAAATGAAAAAAGTATGAATGAACATTGGAGAAAGAAAATAGATGGGAAATCAGGGCTTGTTTTGAGGGAGAGATAAGGGGAGGAAATAACAAAACGTAGGTTTTGTTTGCAATGATTTAGAAACAGAATTATGAATAAATGATAGGGGTTTGAGGGAGACAACGGATGGAGAGATATGGGAATAAATGGAAATAGTTTCAAGGAAGATAAAGGGAGAGGAATTAGACGACCTTTTAAGGGATTGTGATGTTAAACTAAAAACCTTCCTAAGGAACCATGGGTCACTGTTTCTGGTGTGTGGCCAGTTGGCGGTCCAAAACTGTGTGAAAATGGTGTACCTCATCTATTGTATTATTAACAATTATGTATTGCATTTGTAAGTTTATGTTGTGTTAACAGTTGTGTGTGTATGAGTGGCCAAATATGGGTTGGCTTTTACATCATTTCATTGTCACAGTATTTGTTGATTTTCTTTACTATGTAATGCATTAACCTACTGTAGGTTATTAAATGTTTTCTATAAGTGGATGGCCAACTCATGGCTAGAATTGGTGTGACACTGGGATATTGAATATGCTAATATTTATTTACTAAACTTAAAAATCGTCTACAAAACTAAATGTTGTGATGGGTTGTGTGAGTGGTCAGACAATGGTCGCCTAAATATGTGTTTACATTTAATATAAAGTTTTATATGCTGAGTTGGAAAATAGAGTGGTGGAAAACACCGAAGGAATGCAGGTATGTAAAAATAGAATGTGCGTGGAGTGGTTGTTGATATTATCGTTTTGGTTACTATGTGGGCATGCAAATTGGAGGCAGATTAGTATGGAATTATCAAGGAGAATAAAATGAGCACTTAGGGACTAGGAGTGGAAAAAATTAAGGTGAACATAGGTTGAAGAGTGAGGAAAAATTGGAATAGGCAAACCAGAACGTGAAAGATGGAACTGCAAATGGTAAGGTTAATAACCGAGGATATGTAGCGGATGGTTATTGTATTGGGAGGGTGTTTTAACTTGCAAAGGAGTGGCTGAAAGGGGTGGCTAGGTAGACTAAGGATGAGGTAATATATGGATTATGAAATAGGACCTGCCATGGTAATTATGTTGAAATTCAAGGGAAATTTAGGCAGTAGTGTGCTGGGAACCATATAAGGAGAGGGATAAATGGGCTATTTGAGTGGAAGAGTGATGACAAAGAGTAGAAAGACTATTGGAGACAAGTCAAGGAAGTGAATAACAGGTTATTTGTACTTGTGAGCTTTGGGGAGAGTATAAGATATCTAGAATTTTCCTTTAGAGGAAAAAAGAGGATTGTCTAGAGTGAGAGAGAGAGTTGAGAGCGACTCTGATTTAGGAATTTTATTGATTTCAATACACTGTTTAAATTTAAATTTGACTTCATGGGCATGTGTAGGCTCATTCTTATTTATTTACAGATGCAGTGAAGCAAGAGTCAAGATAGGATTTACCACCAGTGAAATCCAATACATAAGGGATACAAGAAGAGAATAAGTGAGATTTACACCATTATACTAATACGGACATAATAGCTAAAATTGACACACATGTATAAGAACATCTTTGCTATTCATTGTGGTATAGCATATGTTGATAAGAAGTTAAGGAACATTTTAACTGTGTGGAATTAGATGATGATGAATTTGAGAAGTATGTATTACTAGTAATTTAAAATAGGATGCCTAAACTATTATAGATTGTGGGGTGTTACAGGATAAGAGAAAATTACAGGTAAGTGATTTGAGTTGAGGAAAACACCCACCAGGGTGAATGAGTTATTGCACTGTAATGCAGATTCTGATTGCTTAAGGTGCTAATCTGGGCTTACTGAGCAATTTATGCTCATCCTATTATTTAATGTTATTTTTCCAAATCAAATAAAATAGGAGGGTGATCCCGATCCAATCAACCTAGTTCTGGAAGCATGGAGGAAACAAGAAAAGGGAAAACTAAAGCTTTGTAGGAGTGAGATTAAATAGAGGTTCATACAACGAATAGGAATACAAGAACAATGCTTTTGAAAAAGAGAAGAAAAAAAAACAGCCAGAGGCAGTAGGGTAGATAAAGAAAATTTTTACCTTTAATTTGTAGGATTTCGGAAGTGCATGAATGGATGAACCCATTTTTTGGATTTTTTCAAAATTTTTTTATTTTATTTTTATTTAAGGGCCCGGAAAGGGGGAGGAATGAGCGAAGGCAAAAAAAAAAAAAAAAAAAAAAAAAACCACGTTAGCAGCCACGTCAGCAGGCCCGGTCAGCAGTCCCGGCCAACCGGGACCTGCCACGTGGCAAAACCACGTCGTTCCAAAAGGGCCACGTTGGCGATCCGCGTGGGCGCGATCGGACGGCCCAGATCAAGCGGGCGATCGAACGGCCCAGATTTAAACGCACGGACGGCCCAGATTTAATCAAAAACGGACGGCTGAGATCAAAAGGCAAGGGGTTATAAATAGAACCCCCACACCAGACCACAAACCCTAGCCGCCTGCCGCTCGCCGGAGAAGACGAACCAGAAGCCGGCCGCCGCCACCCGCCGCCGCACCGGAGGAACTTCCGACCGCCGATCGAGGTAAATTTCGTACCCCCGACTCGTTTTTCCACGCTGATTCCTCCTGTGGCCAAATCGGAGCCAAAATCCCGGCCAAACGGCCGGAATACACGGCCGAAGCCCAGCGGCGCCGTCGCGTCCCTTCTCGGTTTTTACCTCCGATGAGGCCCTTCCCGGCCTCCGTTTGATGCAATTTTTATATCACCGTGATCACCACTCTTTTCTCTACAGGCTGATCGGAGCCGAATCACCAAAACACGAACTTCACTGGAGAGCCGCCGCACCCGAGAGCACCGCCGCCGGTAAGCTTCGGTTTTCCGTAAATTTTCGGCCCCCCGAGGGCCGTAGGGTTGTTTTATCACAGGAACCAATGCGAGTGTGGTCAAATTCGGCCGAAAACGGCCAACTCGAGGCAAACCGCCGCCGCAAGCGGCAGCGCCGTCGCCGGAGCACGGCGGAGCCGCCGTGCCGGAGTTGCGATTTGGGCCGAAAGGGGCCTTGGGCCTAATTTGGGATTTTTTTAGAACACGTGCAGGTACCAGTAGTGCGTTTCAGTTCCTCGAGAAAAATTCAGGGAAAATTAGGGACAGCCTGTAGGCGCACTGTGAAGCCGTGTTCGGACCCCGAAACGAGTAAAGACCCCTCACCCTATTTCCTATCACGGTTTTAAAGTCCAATAAATGATAAAACGGTATTTCGTGAATCAACGAATGTGTGAAATTGCTTAAGGTCGCTAATGGAGCCCGAGTCTAGTGTGTTTGTCGGTTAACTGTTATTTGGCCTGTTTTACAGTTTTAAATGCAGCATGAGGTTCGATGTTTTCATTTTATAGTTTCGTGTGCATATTTTACTGTTTTATTGATTATGAATTGAATGACCGGGATATTGATGCTGTATGTTGCCTGTTTGGCATAAATTATCGTTTCGCTTGTTTGTATGTGATTGATAATGCTGACTGAGAAAAAAGGAGAATGAAAAATTATGTGAATGAAAATTGTATAATGTGTTCAGCCTGACTAGATATCCTGGGAGATGGTGGACGGACCGGGTCCGTAGGGAACCCTACCGGGATTGTGGTCTCCCATACCGGACGGGGTATGGAGATCTTATGTGTTTTGGCGCCCATACCGGACGGGGTATGGGGACGGCCCGTTTCACCCTCATACCGGACGGGGTAATGAGGTCTATGTTTTGGCGCCCATACCGGACGGGGTATGGGGACGGTCCTGGAATATAATTTCGAGTGTTAAGGATTAACGGGTAGCGGGACCCCTATGGATCCCCATGGATACTAGTAGGCTGGTGGATTAGGAAAATATGTTGTGTAACGATTGAATTTCGAAAAGTGTGATAGGTATTATGTTATACAGTTCATATATATGTTTTCATGATGATGATGATGTTATTGCTTTCGTATATTGTTTTATGAATTTCACCGAGGTAAGTAAATGGTAAAGGTTTTATTTTCGATAAAAGGATTTGTTGTGAATTATGCTCCATTGGTCTTTTTGTGTTTTCTACCCACCTTTACCTCCGTAACGGTGAGATATCGTGATGTCTTTACTGGGCTAGTGTAGCTCATTCCTTATTTAATCATTACAGATCAAGAGGACATCGTTCCCGAGCCGCTTCCGCAGGAGGACGACGAAGGGGACGCCTAAGGACTCCATAGTCACATTCGTAGTTTTTACTTTCAAGTTTCTCCTTTAGGTAGTTTAATCTTTTATATTTTGTGAGCACGTTTTGGTTTTAGTGTAAGGGATGTTATTCAAATTTTGACTTCGCTTCCGCATTTGATATTTTTAATATACATTCCATTATGAATTTCCGGGGCTGCTACATATATATTTTCTGGATATGGAAGTTTATGAGCACTTATATATGGGTTTCCGGGCTGGGTCATTACACTGTGTGAAGTGATGCATGATTTTAAAATATTTTTTTATTTTTAAATTTGTGTATATTTAAATTCAGAAAATTATATATTAATTAATAATAAAAAGATATAGTGAAATTAATTATTTCTAAAATTATTTTGTTTCGGAAAATATTTTGTCTTTTATGAAAAAGACAATATTTTATTTTACTTTGCTTATTTCATAATATATAAAGTTTATAATAGAAACAAGTATATACATCTAGAAACAAGTATATACATCAATACAATTGCTTATTTCATAAATATATAAACTTTATAATAGAAACACAAATTGGCATCAATACATTTTATAAATAAAAGTTATAAAACTACTTTTTGGTTTGCTATTTGATTAGGTTACTAAAAAAACATTGGTGGTCTTTCTATTTGGTAATATCTTAAATATTATAATTCTAAAGAATATCAAAATAGTTATTGAATTGAATAATCTAATATTTTCAAGAATTAACTAATTATTAAAAAAGATTAATTAGTTTTTTTATAATTAAAAAATAAAATAATACTTAACAACTTATTATTAAAAATTAGCAACAAGAAGCAAAAAAAATTAAGTTGTACAGGAAAATTATAATATGCTGAGAATTGAAGAAGACAAAAAAAAAGAAATGGTCTGTCTTACTTCTTCCTTTCAGATTTCAACAAATTATTATATTCAACTAACTTATTTCTTCATTTTTTTCTAACAAAAACAAATCAAGTCTAATTGATTATTTTGTCATTTGTAGATAGATTTATACATTCAAATTCTTCTTTAATTGAATTAATATGACAAAAAAAATTTGTATTCATTTAAATTAATTGATTAATTAAAGTAAGGAAATCTAAAGAAAAAAGGTTGGATAGTTAATAATACTATTAAAATAAACTAGATTTTTTATTGTGTTACATATAATGCAGTAGTAGTAGCAGTAGTTGCAATAACAATATTAGCAGCAGCAGCAGCAGTGGTAGTAGTAGTAGTACAAGTAGTAGTAGAAGTAGTATTAGTATTAGTAGTAGTACTAGTATTATAAATACTCATGTACTTGAAGGCTTTTAGCATCAACCACAAATCAAAACTTGAGTTTCTCAATTAGTCTCTCATAGTTCTTCCTCTCATATTTTCACAAATTATTATATTCAGCTAGTCTATCTCTTCATCTTTTCTAACAAAAACAAATCAAGACTAATTGATCATTTTTCCATTTGTTGGTTGATTTGTACATTTAAATTCTTCTTCAATTGAATTAATGTGGCAATAAAACTTTTATTTTCTTTATTTAAATTAATTAATTAATTCAAGTAAGGAAATATGAAAAAATACTATATAGTTAATAATACTATTAAAATAAATTAAATTTTTTATGGTGTTACATATAATGTAGTAATAGTAGCAATAGTAGTAACAGCTGTAACAACAGTAGCAGTAGCAGTATCAGCAGCAGTAGTAGTAGTAGTGGTGGTAGTAGTAGTAGTAGCTATAGTAGAAGTAAAAGCAGTAGTAGCAATAACAGCAGTATCAATAATACTTGTTGTTGTAGTAGTAGTAGCGATAATAACAGAAGTAAAAGTAATAGTAGTAATAACAGTAGTAATAATATTAGTAGTAGTAGTACTATTACCTATAAATACTCAAGTACTTGAAGGCTTTTAACATCAACCACAAATCAAAACTTGAGTTTCTCAATTAGTATCTCTTAGTTCTTCCTATCATATTTCAACAAATTATTATATTCATCTAGCCTATCTATTCATTTTTTTAACAAAAATAAATAAAGGCTAATTGATCATTTTTCTATTTGTAGGTTGATTTATACATTCAAAATCTTCTTCAACTGAATTAATAGGACAATGAAACATTTTTTTCCTCATTTAAATTAAGTAATT
>NW_019013350.1:0-10704 GCF_000150535.2 Carica papaya | reverse complement strand
TTTCCCATTTTAGTTTCAACACATGACATCATCATCGTCTCTCACATCATAATGTTTTTGGGTAGTGAACATATGGGCCTTGGGTTACTGTTCCAATTGGCAAACTACAGAGAGCCCATAATTCTTATGGGTTTTATTGATGATACTTGAAAAAATATTGGGCTGGCTTTTTCCTTTTTGAAAAAAATTAAAGGGAAGAAATTGAAGCCTCAAATTGAGCATAACATCAACTTCATCTCTTCTATCTTTTACTTCTTGAACGTGAATGAAGTCATTCGTTGGACTAAAATTCTCGAGAAAAAACCTAATCGATCTACTACCACTAAAAATATATAAACCCTTTTGAGGTTTTTACTCATGGAATATATTTATGTACGATTCACATTTTCAATTTAATAAATTTATGCAAAAAATAACATATTAAGATATATATAAGAAAATCGTTGGACAAAGATCATAGATAAAAAAAAAAGCCTCAATCAACTTGCTACTATTACAATTTACAAACTCTTGAGATTTTTACTTTCCAGAAATATTTATGAATTATTCGAGATTTTCTCTTTAGTAGATTTATACCTAAGGAAACATGTTATAACACACGTAAGAAAGTTGCTGGACTAAAATCATAGAGAGAAAAACTCAATCAATCTTGCTACTACTACAATTTACTAACTTTTGAGGTTTTTGTTTCTGAATATGTTTACATACTATTCACATTTTCAGTTTAGTAAATTTTATGTAAAGAAATATGTAAAAATATAAATAATTAATTAGACATTTTTTATTAGCTTAAATTTATAAAATAATCTATACATGTTTTGTAACACTCCGGCCCATTAAAAATAAAATCAAACCCATATGTTTCTTAAAAACAGGAAAAGTTAAAATGACGTCGTTTTGATAAACCCCAAAAACAACTTCTTTTTGATATAAAGAAAAGAAAAAGAGGAGGTAGAAACAACATCGTTTTGAGATTATCAAAAAGACGTCGTTTTGATAATAAGAAAAGAAAAAAAACGGAGTTACGACTCTGCAAGAAGGAGAAGAAGAGGATGCGTACACGCTTCTGAAGCTTATTGGAGAAGGAAGAGGCGAGGCGTGAAGGAATCTTCTTGTTCCTACTTATAAGAGGAAGAGAGAGTCGGGAGAGAGAGATGGATTGGGTAAAGAGAGAAAGGTGGAAAGAGAGAAAGAGAGAGAGAGAGAGAGAGAGAGAGAGAGAGAGAGAGAGAGAAAGAGGGAATGAAGTAAGAATAAGAAAAAAAAGGAGAAGACAGCAGCGGCGGTGACACACCCAGTTTATTCTCGATTTGTGTCGAAGCAAGAAAAGGGAGAGTGGAAAAGTAGTTGGGCACGACAGAGCAACGCTGGAGAAGAAGATCGGAGCGCGAAGACTAAAGCATTATTTTGCGCATCTGCACCGTTTTCCAACGTGATTTCACTTTATCTGCATCAAATCTGAGCGTGCGGTGCATTCTGTGCCATGTTTCAATCGATTTGTGGCGACACACGGTGGTCCAGTGGTAGCGCGTGACGATTTTCGGTGGTGGCGTATGTACACTTCGGTGAAATTGTGTGGAGGCGTGTAATAATACATCTTTTTGGTGGTTACACATGATTGTATTTGGCATTTGAAAACTCTTTTGTAAAATAAATTCGTAAATGAAAATCAGGTAAGTACGTAAGCACTTACAAATATAGTTTAATCTTTCTAAAATACTAAAACTATGATATTTAATAATTGGTAATTAGGCACAGGATTCCAACGAAATTTTACTATTGATTGTTGTGTTCTTATTTATATTTATTATTGAAATTGCTAATGAATTATTTTGTTATATTTTTAACTAAATTCGTATAGATACTGGTTTCTGTATAATTGAAAGTATATTAAGGATATATAGAAGAGTTTAGAGTGATGAATAGCTACAGTATGTGTGTTATAGCTATAGAATATATTAAATAATAAAAATTAAAAAATTTATTAGTGAGTTGAAATAAATAAATAAATATTAAAAAGATTTAGAAAATCTATTTAACTGATATCACCAAGGAGGGTGTGTATGTAGCCTTTTGGCATGTGACTGTGGTAAATCCTATCCGTGGATATAGTTTTAGCTAGACATAGCGAAGCGATAAAAACTGTAAATTGTATACTGTGTACTGGAAACTGTTAACTGAGAACTAATTTGTGAAGTATTTACGTGGTAGATGAGATCCTTACTGCTCTAGTTGATATCGGTGAAAATGACATCAGGCGGTAGAACTATTTTAATAGGATATAAACTAATAAGAATGAATAAAAAGTCATGTGTAATATTTATGATACTGAAATACTTAATTGATATCTAATGCACTGTGTACTATCTAAATTGCGATATTGAATACTGAGTTATGTTATTTATTGAATTGTTTATATCCTGAGTTATGATACTGAAATAATGAATTCTTAATGTTTACTAAATAAATTGATTTAAAACGCTTTGTTAATGAATTATAATGTAGATACCACGCGTTTTTTGAATTAAAGAGAAAAGTATTTTTAATATTTTTTGTCGATAGTTTTATATTTTTTATCAACTTGGACATATTACTCTATTATTTTTTAGTACGTACATACTTACTGAGCATATTAAGCTCAGTATATTTATTATTCATCTTTTTCAGATCAAAATATTCAGAGTTCCGCTTTTGAATAATGAGAGACTTATCATAAAATCGTTTAATATTTATTTTAAGTCAAACAGTACTTAAGATTAATTATTTCTTTTGTAGTAACTATTTAATTTAGAATTCAGACATTTTTTATGAATATTAGATATTTTGAGCTAAGTATATAAAATATATTTTTTTATTATTTTAAGATTAACGCGCAAAATATTTCTATATATTATTTTATCATGGTATGATATGCGTACAATCAGTACTGTATATGAAAATGTATGTAAAAGATATTTTTTTTATTATTTTAAGATCAACTGTGTAAAATATTTCTATATATTATGTTTTCATTATATGATATGGGTACGATGAGATAGATGAAAATTTGTGCTATTACATATTTACATAGTAATTAATTAGTTAAGTTGGATCTCAGTTGCCACATGCAAGATTCTTTAGAAATCCAAGTATAGTCGGAAATTAAAAGCCATTAATAATTATTAATCAATAATTAAGTATAAAACTTTAAAGTTAAAGATCCAGTCTAGTGGTAATCCACTTTCTGAGGGAAACTGATCATCTTGACCAGCAAATACATATATATATATATATATATATATATACATACATATAGAAAGAGATATTTTTCAAAATAATTAAGACAAGGGTATATAATCATAAACCAATTTTTAATGTTATAATAAAATTATAAACGTAAACCATGATGGTTTGTTCCCTATGTTATAATAAAATTATTAATCTAGCAGGATTTCCTATGATCGAGGGCATTAATTCACGGGCACTTGTTCGGGGCTGATATATATATATATATATATATTATATGAGTCGACCTTTCCAATCATCCCATGCCAAATCTGTCGTGTAAAATTTTTCTTTCTGAACGAAATAATAAAAAAGTCAATGGGTCGGTGACGCGTGTCAGTCTTTGATTACTCCTCTTTTTCTCCAATCTATCTCAGCCACTGACCTCCCTCGCCGTCCATTTTCATTCTCAAAAGGTAGGAATCTCTATAATCTAACCTCAATATACTAGTACTACATATATACATGTATATATGTATCTCTCTTCACCCCCAAGATTCATGAAAACCAACTGCAGTAACAGTAGATATGGATAGTTATAATTCATCAGGTGGTGGTGTGCCGGTGCATGTGTTGTTCTTCATGGTGATACTGCTGATGTTTCTAGGGTTATCCTGGTACGTGAACTACGAGCCGGTGGTGGAGAGTGTGTTGGACCAAATGAAGACGGTGGTAATGGTGTCCCCTCTCTTGCTTTTGCTGCTGGTTCACTGTTTCTCTAACCATCGAAGCAACTACGGCTACCTCCTTCCATTTCCTGATCATAAGGATTCTCTTCACACTCCTTGGGGCCTCGCTTTCGTCCTCGTCTTCCTCCTCTTCATGGTTTCGTATCAGTCTTACTTCCAACAACGATGGTTTCCTCTTCTCGCCAGATAAATGTATATATATATATATATGTCATGTATCTTCGTTTTAGTTTCTTTTATTGTTTAGTCAATCATTCCCATTTTGTATGGAGTTGGTAATTAGCAGCAAGTATGTATGGAATTAATTAGTTGATGGAGTAATTAAAAGATTAAGTAGAGTATGAGTAGGGTGACTAGCTAAAGTAAAGTACTTTCAATATTTTATTTTTCTTTCCTTCAACTCATTTGATCATTTGTAATAAAGAATAATATATATACTTTATTTGCTTATTTGAGTATTTATTAACTAATTTATTTGCTTATGTGATTTTATTAGTATCTATATATTCACTAATTGATGAATTTATAAATTTGATCTAAGAATAATATATATACACTTTATTTTCTTGTGTGTGTGTGTGTGTCATTTTCTCTACCATATGAGATATTACCTCATGATGTTATGGGGTTGAAAAATGCATGAGAGATATAGATTGCCTTGTTTGATCTTCCTACTAACTCCCACAATGTGCCACTCACATGAGCACACAAGAAGACTCCTTTAATCACCATATTTTATTTTTAAATCATGTTATCAAAAATAGTTACATCTTTAAAGAAGTAGGTTTAATCCCAACTAACACCGGAGTATCCTAGGCATGTTATCAATGTTTTTATAATTAAGATGTCAAACTATATTAATAACTCAAGTCCGATCGTATTATTGTTATCTAAATAGTAACTAACCACAAGTAAAACAGTAGATCTAATTTGACATTTTGAATCAATTTTTTGACGCATTTGAAAACAAACCCGTGAGTAGATAAGATTCAAGTTACGTCTTTTAGTTTTTATAATATATTTTAATTTTATGAGTATATTCATTTTTACGAGTCATATACTTAATTCACTTTTAACATAAATTATTAGTTTATAAATTTAATCATTGTGTTGATGGTTTGAGATTGTTATGTAATTAGAAGTTATTTATAAAAATTTATTATAAATAACTGTTAGATATAAATTTATTAGTCACTTGATAAATTCTTAAGTTATTTAATATATGTGAAGATGGTATAAAGAAGTAATATAATATATAATAAAGAACATATAAAACAAAGAGCAAAAATATTTTTCCTCCCCTCCAAAGTATCAAAATCAAGAAAAAGAATGAGAGTAATAGCAAGTATTCTCTAATGACTCGGTTTTTGAAGTCAAATCTCTTTATTTATTTATTTTTCAATTCTCCCGTGTGAGAACAAGAGTGAAACTTTTTCCTCTACATATTCCGCCCAAACTTCCAATAACCCAAAAATTTAAATATAAATTTAAAGCAAATCCTTTAAATTAAAGAATCTTGAGAGTCATCATAGAGAATTTAAAGATTTAAGTCCTTTTTTTTTTATAAGTTGAAATTTTTTATGCAAAATCATAATAAAAACGATAAGTGTTTGGTTATTTGTTCAACTATTTTTGTTTTTTTTACTAAATATCAAATTAAACTTAACGAGTTCGTCAACGAACCAAACATATTCAATTAACTAAATATGTATTTTTTTTTTTTTGCAAAAAAAAATAATAAAACCATGGAGATGCACCATATTCATTTAAAAAATATAATTAAATTCATTATTTCATCCCATCAAATACTTAAAGCTATTCAATCAATTTTCGGTGTGTCAAAATGTTCAGAGAAGAAAAAAAATAAATTAAAAAAAAAAAACCATGAAACGACATTGTTTTGAAGAATGGAAGAAATGGGTTTACACGTTTGGGCTTAATAGAAACAGGCTGGCTAACAATTATAGTTTAAATTAATTGTCTACTTGTGATCCATTTAGTTAATATTGGGTTGGGTCATTGTAGTTTCTTTAATGGGTTTTCAGGCAATAACATATATATATATATATATTTTTAAAATAAAGATTTAAGTCAATTTTTAACACCCATTAAAAATATTTTAATTAAGAGAATTTAATTGCTTTCGTTCAAAAATGTTATAAATTTATCAAGTTTTATCCAAATTTAATCCTGTCAATATATTAATAAATGTTATGATTAAGAATTCAAACTCGTATATATATGAATGTTATATAGATGGAAATAAGTAATTTATAATTTAAGAGAAATATATGTATAGAAATAGGGAGTTATATTATATGATATGAATGAGTAAAAAAAAAAAAAAGATATGTTTAAAGCTTCTTTAGGTATGTTTCTTTTGGGTCTCGTGTCCATAACATTAAAAGATGGAACCTCAAAGCAGAATCAATTCTGCTTCCTTATTGTTCCCCCTCCTCAACTAACTTATATCACAAGCCTCCCTTGACCGGTAGTTAATAAACTAACCATATACACATAGACATATATATATATATATATATATATAACTTGAAAAAAAAAAAAAGAGACTTCCTATAGGGAATTTAGAATTTGAAAAATAAGTATAAGTTTGGAAAATATATGTAAGTTTATAGAAAATCATAGTTATAGAACTTATTAGTTGAATAATTGAAACTTCTCTTATATAATTGGTGTATATATATGGTTTTGTTAATAAAATATATATTATTTAATTAAAAGATTATAGGGAAAATACTTTATGATATAATGCTTAAAAGGGTGAAAAAATACACATACAACACACTAATTTCATGCCAATATATAGAGAATTACCCAATTATATGAGTTAGGTAAAGAGAAAAACATATATCTGAATATTATATATATATATATATATGTATATGTATATATTGCATGGAATCATTGACATTCTGTATTATATGCAAATGGGTAGAAGCTCTTTTAATTTATGGCTTTATTCTTGTAGGAATTAGTTCAGCTTTTCTCTCATCAATTCACGGGGCAAGGCTGACCTATCTAGCTGCCTAGCTTTGTGGCTTTTCATGCGACCGCCCAAGCTTCTCCACTTTCTTTAATTAATTTCACAAATTCAACAGTTTTATATTTAATTCAACTAATCCATTCATTACACAAGTTGTATATGTATATGTGTATTGGGTATGTATATATACTATAAAAAAATTGTACCTTTCTTCAAAGGGAATTTACATAAAAATTCGAAAGAACAATAAAATTGAACTTTGTTTTAAAAGCACTATAAAGATGTTGAGAAAATTTCAAGTAAAAAAGGAAATTCAATGTTATTACCACCACCTCCCTTTAATCTATATATACATATATATACATTAATTCATTCTTCACTCCCTTCATATGTAATATAATATTATATATATATATATATATATATATATGAAAACATAAACAGTTGATAGAATTAATCATTGTTTATTACTTCAAGTTTTTGAACCAGTCACTTTTTAATTATATAGTTTTTATGTTCATTCTTTTATACCAGATTGCGAATTTGGGTACGTGTATATTTTCAAAGATTAATTTATTATTATTTTGACCACAAAAATTGATTATATTATTGTTGATATGTAAGTAACGTTAATTAGATTGTTATTAATAAGTAAGTGCCACCTAAAAGAAATATTTACCCAGTGTGTTGGATGAACTTTGTGTGTGTATGTATACATATATATATATATATACATACATAATATGATTAATATGGCATGGAGATTGAAGTAGTTGAAGGTAAAAAAATGATTACAGGTGATATTGACGATGATGAGCATAATAATTCCAAGAACATTCTCTAACCACCCAACATTGATATATACATATAATAATATATATATTATTCCAAAACAAAAATATGTAAAGCAAAAGCAGATTTATAAGCCAAAAAGCAAAAGCCTTCCCTCTCTGTCTCGTGTGTTCATGCATGCGCTAACTCCAACTCCAACCATTACCAAAGCCTCTCTCTTCACATATTACTTGCTACAGACATATATATATATATATATATATATATATATATATATACATAGAACACAGTACTAATGGAGATATATTATGTGTGTGTATGTGACTGATCGAAGAAAAGTGGTTCTTTTATTTTTTTTTTAAGCAGCCAGCAACGTCCCACAACAACAGCCAAGCAAGTAAAAAGCAAAAAAGAATAGAGTATATAATATATATATATATATATAGCAGAGATTAGTCTGTGGTAGGCTCCTCCATTAAACTTTTACTTTTACCTTTATCTTTTGCCTCTTCTTTTTTCAGCCTCCAACACTGTCTTTTCTTTTCTCTCTCACTCTCTTTTTCTCTTCAATATCATCATCTCATCATCATATATACATACATATAAAACAAAACCCATCTATTCCCATTTTCTCACACAATTGCAAACAGATAATTTTCTATATTTCCCCACCAACCCTATTATACTTCTGCTCAATCAAAACCCACATCCAATCTATATATTTTAATTATTCACATCAACCAACAAACAAACACATACGACATGGAGATTTTGTCTCAACTCTGGTCACTTCTTGGCCTCGTCACCGTGTTGCAGAACATCCTTCCTTCTCAACTCCTCTCACTCTTGAATTCCCTCTATGAATCTCTCCAAGATTTGCTTTCTCCTTATGCTTACTTCGAAATCCCAGAGTTTAACGGCTACTGTGGCGTCGACGTTAACGACCTCTACCGCCATGTGACCCTCTACATGAACTCCCTCAACGCCTCCGCCTCCTGCCGCCGTCTCACACTCTCCCGTTCCAAGTCCTCCCCTGCCGTCACGTTCACCGTCGCCCCCAACCACTCCGTCCATGACACCTTCATGGGTCAATCCCTCACCTGGACCCATCATGTTGATACCCTCCAGGACTCTCTCGATGAAAGACGCTCATTCACCCTAAAGCTCCCTAAACGACTCCGCGCCACCCTCCTCTCCCCTTATCTCCACCACCTCACCTCACGGGCCGAGCGATTCGAGCGTCTCTCACGCGACCGTCGCCTCTATACTAACAACGGCAACGCCTCTTACGACTCCGGCTGGGTCTCCGTCCCCTTCCGCCATCCTTCCACTTTCGACACTCTCGCTCTCGACCCAAACCTCAAGAAGCAAATCACTGACGACCTAACGGCTTTTTCCGACGCTAAAGACTTGTACCACCGCGTTGGCCGCGCATGGAAGCGAGGGTATCTTCTCTACGGCCCTCCCGGCTCGGGAAAATCCAGCTTGATCGCGGCCATGGCTAATTACTTATGTTACGACGTGTACGATCTTGAACTGACTAAAGTTACGGACAACTCGGAGCTCAGAGCTCTTTTAATACAGACTACCAACCGGTCTATTATCGTCATCGAAGACATTGACTGTTCGGTTGATCTGACGGCTGACAGGAGTACTCTCCCGAAGAGGAAGAGATCATCTGTACAGTCCCATCGACGTGGTGGCCGAGGAGATAATGGAGATGATGACAATGGGAGGGTTACGTTATCAGGGCTCCTGAACTTCACCGACGGCTTATGGTCATGCTGTGGGGAGGAGAGGATCATCGTCTTCACCACCAACCATAGAGATAACGTGGATCCTGCTCTTGTCCGGTGTGGTCGGATGGATGTTCATGTGAATCTTGGTACGTGTGGGGCTCATGCGTTCAGGGTGCTAGCCAGGAACTACTTAGGGTTGGAATCTCATACGTTGTTCGACGTGGTGGATAGCTGTATTAGATCTGGTGGGGCTCTCACTCCTGCACAAATCGGGGAGGTAATGTTAAGGAACAGAGTGGACGCTGACACGGCGATGAAGGAGGTGGTGGCGGTCATGCAGGCCAAGATCCTCGGTAACACAGGCGGGACTCAAAGAGAGAGAGAGTTGACCATCGAGTTCGACGATCACACAACCAGGTCACCGGAGAGCGTCCTGGTAGTCGGTTCACCGGAGAACTGGGACTCCTCGCCGACGGGGAAGAGCAGTTGCGGGAAGAAGAGAGCCAAAGAAGGGTGCATTAACAATCACAGCAACAGCAATAACCATGGGGAGAAAAGGCTTAAGTTCTTGGTAAGGCTGAGGTCGTTGACCAAGTCTGACTCTGGTCGGAGAGGTGTTTGACTGTTGACTATTACTGCCAATGTGTTGAATTTGTGGATTTGTTTTGGGCCCCCTCGGTATTGTGCAATGCTATTCGACCAATTTTTTTTTTTTTTCTCTTCTTTTTAAATATCATGAATTAATTTCTTTTTCAGTTCTAATTATCACGAATAATAAATAAAATGATAACGTGGTAAAATGTTATATAAATATGATTAGTGCACTTTATTTTTATTTTTATTTTTATTTTTTAATGAGTTCTGCTAACTTATTTATATATCATACGTATTTAATAAGTTCTTTACTAAAAAAAATTAAAAACAAAATCAACTTGCTATTATATATCCAATGGTGTTTGCATTCAAAATTAACATGATATATCTCGGCCTTACTTTATTGATAACTTATGTTATTGGGGGAGATTTTATCGAAATATTATCTAATAATAAAAAGAAATATGATAGAAGACAACATAAAATTTCACTGTAAAATTTTAGAAATATGTTATTTGATTATGAGCTAAAAGATCCTGCGAAAGAGGGCCTTAATTTTGCTTAATATAATGAATGAAAACAATAAATTGATGAGGCACAACAGCCTGACCACGCAGCCCTA
>NW_019013349.1:2895-15095 GCF_000150535.2 Carica papaya | reverse complement strand
TAATATCTCAAAAGGTCCAATAAAAATAGGACTGAGTTTTCATCTCCTCCCAAATCTCAAGATCTCTTTAATTTGTGAGATTTTAAAAAATATATGATTTTATACTTCGAATTCTAAATCTCTTCTTTGATTGTTGGCATGACTTATCTGCCTATTTTGAGCTATTAAAAGATGTTTCCTGATCAATTTCACCGTCTCTATAGTTTCCTCCACTAATTCAGGTCCAACAAGTTTTCGTCCCCAACTTCTTCCCAACAAATAAGGGATCAGCAGGGTCTTCCGTACAAAGCTTCATAGGGTGCCATTTGAATGCTGGACTAATTGCTATTGTCATACAGAATTTAATCAAAGGCAAATAATCACCCTAATTATCTCATAACTCAATGAGGCAAGCCTGTAACATATCCTCTAGAGTTTGAATTATTTATTCTAATTGATCAT
Source organism: Carica papaya (assembly GCF_000150535.2). The sequence goes on along the minus strand of NW_019013349.1, from coordinate 14,654 downwards.
CCGTCTGAGAGTGGAAAGCCGTACTAAAACATAGTTTGGTCCCTATGACATTTTGTAAAACTAATATAAAATTTTAAAGTAAAATAAGACTCTTGATCAAAGACGATTGTGACTGTAATTCCATACAATCTCACAATCTCTTTAATATAAAGCCTTGCTAACTTGTCCCAGGGTGTCATTTACTTCGATAGCAAGGAAATGAGTAGACTTAGTTAATCTATCAACGATAACCCAAATAACGTAATGCTAAGATCTTATTTTAGGTGGACCCAGCATGAAATCCATGGTAATATGCTCTTATTTCCACTTTGCTACTAATAAGGGCTGAAGTAGTCCTACTGGCCTTTAACGTTGAACCTTTACTTATTAGCAAGTGAGAAATTTTAAAATGAACTCTGCTATATCCTTTTTCATGCCACTCCTTCGGTATTTAGTCCTTAAGTTCTGATATATCTTAGTGTTGTTAGGTTGCATAACAAATCTAGAACAATGCGTTTATTCTAATATCTCATTTTTCATACTATTATTATTTGGGACACATGCTATATTTCCAAATCTCAATATACCATCTTCCGATAGTCTGAATTTGGGCATAAGTCCCTTATTAACATCTTCCATAATTGACTTCAAAGTAAGATCAAACTGCTGGGCTTCTCTAATTTTCTGCACCAAAATGGGTTGTATTTTTATATTTTCTAGGTATCCTCCTGATCTCTTATGCCAAAAATTCAGGTTTAACTTCTAAAACTCCTCTATGAGTCTCCATTCTGAGGCCATCATATAGGTAAGAGCGCAAGTACTCTTCTTACTGAGTGTATCTGCAACCATACTGCCTTTTTCGGATGGTATAAGATCTTGTAATCATAAACTCTAAGTAAATTCATCTATCTCCTTAGGTGTATATTAAGTTCTTTTTATGAGAATAAATACTTCAAACTCTTATGGTCTATGTGAATCTTGAAACTTTCACCTTATAAATAATGTTGCCAGATCTTTAAGGCAAAAACTATGGCGGCTAGTTCTAAGTCATGGGTAGGATAGTTCTGTTCATGATTCTTTAATTATTTAGAATCACAAGCTATCACTTTCCCATATTGCATTAACACGCATCCTAATCTTTGCCTTGAAGTATCATTATAGATAGAAAATCCACCAGTACCGTTAGGAATAGTCAATATTGGGACTGTTGTCAACTACAGTCTTGGAACCTTTGTTCACACTTATCATTCCACTTGACCTTTATGTCTTTTCTAGTGAGCTGAGTTAATGGAGTTGCAATTTTTGAAAAATTTTCAATAAACTTCTTGTACTACCCAGCTAGACCGAGAAAACTTCGAACTTCAGTCACTGTTGTAGGCCTTTTTTAGTTTACTACCGTTTTTATTTTAACTGGATCTACTGATATCTTGTCTTTTCAAACTATATATCCGAGGAAGGCAACCTCCTTTAACCAAAAGTCACACTGCTTAACTTGGCATACAACTTCTTTTTCCTAAGTATCCCAAGCACTATGGCAACGTGCTCCGTATGTTCAGCCTTGCTTCGTGAATAAATGAGTATATCATCAATGAAGATAATAACAAATTTATCTAGGAATAGCTAAAAGGCTCTATTTATCAAATCCATAAATTTCATAGGAGCATTTGTTAGACCAAAAGGCACGACTAAGAACTCATAATGGCCATACCTAGTCCTGAAGGCAGTCTTAAGAATATCCTATTTCTTAATCTTTTAGTTCGTGGTATCCAGAATACAGATCAATCTTTTAGAATACTTAGACTCCTTGAAGTTTTTCGAATAGATCATCGATACGAGGCAATGGATACTTATTCTTTATGATAACTTACTTAAGTTACCTAAGTCAATACAGAGTCATATGGTACCATCCTTCTTCTTCATAAATAGTACTGGAGCTCTCTATGGTGATACACTTGGTTTGATGAAAACATTATCCAATAATTCATGCAATTATTTCTTGAGTTCCTCTAATTCAGCTTTCACCATTCGATATGGAGCCTTAGAGATAGGGCTCATACAAGGCATTAAGTTAATCAAGAACTTGATCTCTTAGTCAGAAAATTCCTTCACCATTGGTATCTGTTGTAAATTGACTTCTCTATTTTTATTCTCCACTACATAAGCCAAATACCCTACACATCCCTTCTCAAGTAATCGTTGAGTTTGAATGCAAGATATGACACATAGATGTTGGGGCTCCCCAACCCCATTGAATTTGAAAGCCTTATCATCGGGAACATTAAAGGTCGTCGTCTTCCCATGACAATCTATATTGGGATGGTATGCTGCCAACCAATCTAGTCCTAGTATGATGTCAAAATCATGCATCTCTAAGAGTATGAGATCTATTAGTAACTCTCTATTAGCAATCTCTATAATACATGCGCAGCAGACTGTACTCATAGTCAAGTCTTTACTGGCTAGAGTAGAGACTACTAATACGTAATATAAAGCTGACTGTTCAATGTTCAAATATTGAGCAAACTCATGACGTAAAAGAGTGTGTAGATCCTAAATCTATTAAAACCTTAATCAAGGTACTAAAGATAGTGAGTATACCTTGGATCACATCCTGGGAGGCTTCAACATCTCTCTCTGTAAGGGCATATACTCTTCCTTAAGTTCTTGGCCTAGTCTGCTGTTTATTGATAGGACATTCTTTGATTTGATGTTGAGTATTATGACATCTAAAGCATTCATTTGTCAGCTTGTCGTAGGGGCTGCTGCCATGGTTCTTTCCACAATGGGGGCATATCTACTTTGGCCTTTGTACTGGGACTATGAGACTCATCTTTTGCCTTTTATGAGGTTGTTGTAACTCTTGGGCCCTCCTCTTATTATTTGGTATGAATGGTCAAACTTATTGGATTTGTTGTAGGACTAGCTTGTATCCTCTTCTGCAATGTGGGCCCATTCTAGTGCTTCTTAATAGTCATTAATCTTTAGAATTGAGATTTTGTTCCAGATCTCCTTATGCAGGACTCTCTGAAACTTCGTAGCTCTTAGGCTACCATTTGCTACTAAGTTGGGCGCGAATCGAGCTAGCTCTAAAAACTTTTTTGCATATTATGCCACACTCATATTCCCTTGCTTTAATTCTAAGAACTTCATTTGCTTTTATTCTCGAACAAAGTAAGGGAAACACTTATCGTAAAATGCTGCTCCAAATGTTTCCCAAAGGATTGGTGTCCTCAGGGATCCCTTCTTCAGGCGCCACCAGTGTTCTGCAGCTCCATTAAACATAAATGTGGCTAATTGTACCTTTTACTCTGAAGTGGGCCTAAGAACATCGAATATCTTCTCCAACTTCATGATCCACTATTTGGCTAATATCAAGGCAGTTGCTCTAGCAATGATGGTGGGTTCATCCTCTTAAATTTTTCAATGAGTTTTCCATTATTTCCCTCAATCGGCTGGGTGTTACTGGTACTAGTATTATTACCATTAGTAGCACTTTGGCCATGGACTATCTGTTGACTTACCATTGTAGCCAAGCCTTTGACTATAAGCATGAGTCTATCTAAGCTCTACTTGATCTGGTCTTCCAAATCTCGATGTGTTTTATCTCTTGATATCCTTGCCATTTCTTACATTCATGAACTTCAAATTTAGAGGCATTTTTATATATTTCACAACTATATCTAAGTCTCATGTAACCTTAAGTCTCGTATTCAAGGGATGTCTTAGAATCGTGCTCTGATACGATTTGTCACAGACCATACTCCGTCTTCTAGGATAATGACCAGAGCATACTTACTTAAATCACATAGACTAAAGTTAAGAAACTTAATTTTATTAATCATAACAGAGTCGCATAAGCATTATATCCCTTAAATGTAAAACATAACCATATGTACAAGCCTTTAAATTTCCTTACTTACATTACTAAACAAAAATATGAATCAGTAACCTTAATCTCCGAGTTTAGCTTCAAAAATTTCCTCTGTATCACTACTCACTCTGAAGCGGTATCTTCAGTATCTAGAGGGTCATAGAGAGAGTGAGATAAAATATCCCAATAAGCGATATTATGAAATCACAACATAGTACATGTAATATATAGTTATTTTACACACAACAAAATATATATCATATAATCTTTTCAGAATAGATACGAATCAGAAGACAAATACACAAATCAGAAAACTAATGCACAATTGCTTCGATGTATACTTCATCATTATTATGGAGGATCAATTAGTTACCATATATTATGCATAGACACAGATATTTATTGCTGGTTTTTCATGTAAATGAACACGAAATGACATACATGAGTACCTTGAAACATCGTTACCCCCAAAACAGGGAAAAGTAAGGCACGCAGATCAGACTATTTTCTAATGCACCCGAACACCAAACAAATATTTATGGGTGCACACTTATCACTTCACTAATACACCCGAACACGAAACGCTTATGTATGGCCATATTGAAGCCTAGCTTAGTGCAAATATTTTTTAGAACAACTCCTTTTCATAATTAGTGATACACACATATCAAAATCATATCTCAAAAACACAAAGTGAAATAACATTTATATCAAAATAAAACTTTAACAAATACTTACTTAGCAAATACGAAAGACAAATTAAACACTTGCTTATTTTTATACTAAAAATATGTAAAATACTTCAAAACTACACAGGTTATGAATCCATAATATCCACTTACCTTAGGTCCTTAACAGTTGTAATCTTAATTCTTGCAGAGTTCTGCCTTTATTTATGACCTTTTTCCCTTAAAATTTTGGTAGAGTTTTAGGATGATTTTAGGTCACTTTTCTGACTCAAAAATATCTAACACAATACTCAAAAACTAATCCAAAAAATCAAAGAGAAACAAAATTTCAAAACATAAGAAAAGGCTTACCTTTCTAATGGTTTATAACCTCCTTTAACTGTGTGCCTTCTTCCTCTTCTCTTCCTCTTCCTCTGCTCTCAAAAATTTAGCAGAGTTTTCCCATAGTTTTTTCATCTAAAATCTCAAAATACTCTAAAAGATCAGACACTTTGTACTCCTTTTTATTACCTCTATACTTCTCACTATTTTTCTCTCATATGGAATATCTCTTCTCCCTTCTCCCATCCCCTATTTATAGGATTGGGGAGCCATGAGAGAAAGGTTGCCACCATTCCATCATACAACTTTATCCAAAAATTGCTACCTTTCATCATGTTACCTCATCTAAAAGGTTACCACTTTTCACATGCCATTTTATCTAAAAGGCCTTTTCACATGCCACTTTATTTAAAAAGTTACCACTTTTCACTCGTCACTTCATCTAAAAGTTTTTTCTTTTTATGATGTCATTTTATCTAATAGTTTTTACTTTTCATTATATTAGTATATTTAAAAAGTTCCCACCTTTTTCCCATGCCTTTTCACTCTTATTCTAGCTCCTTCATCCTTATTCATCATTTTTTTTTTTACTCTAAACTATGTCTTTAACCTTATTATATATTTTCAAACACATATAAAGGCTAAATTAAATATATCAAAAATAATAAATTAATTCGGGAGTATTTTCAAGCTATCACATTATAATTAATAATTTAACACTTACCCATATATTTATTCTCGTATTTTGTTTTTTTATTAGCTCGAATATGTTTTACTCATTTTAAATTTTAGTTCGCACAATTTTATTTTCGCTAAGATAATAACATATATGGTAAAAGATTCGAATGTTTTTACTATTTAAGAAAGTCGAATTAAATTTTAACAAAAAAAAATAAAAGTAGAAACCTATTTTCAATATTTGTAAATTTGATTTACTCTTATATATTTAACTAAAAAAATAATCGAACTACATACTATTTTCTATCTTTAAAATTTTTAATTTCTTTTATAAATTTCAATTTCAATTACATTAAAATTTATAATTAATATAATAGAGAATTAAGTTAAGTGAGTTCAATCTCTCCATACTTATTCAATGTGATTTTTGAAGGGTTTACTACAAAAGTTAAGTTATCATTTTATCTTCTACTACTATTGTAACGGCCTTAAAAATTTAAATGAAATATATGTATTAAAAATGTCAAATGCGGAAGCGTAATAAATATTTTGATTAACATCCCTTACACAATAACTAAAACGAACTCAAAACATGGAAGAATAAACTAACTAAAAGAGATACTCGAAATAAGAACTATAAATATAACTATGGAGTCTTTAGGCGTCCCCTTCGCCGTCTTCCTGCGGAACGGGCTCGGGAACAATGTCTTCCTGATCTGAAATAGTTAAATAAGGAATGAGCTACACCAGTCCAGTAAAGACATCACACTATCTCACCGCCACGGAAGTAAAGGTGGGTATAAAACAAAGATGACCAATGGAGCATGATTTATGACGAATTCATTTATCAATAATAAAATCATTTACTGTCCACTTACCTCGGTGAGACCCATAAAAACAACAAATGAAAGCAATAACATTATCATCATCATGAAATCATATAAACTTTATAACATAACACACATCATACCTTTACATTTCAATCATCAGAAAACATATTCCTCCTTTACCAGCCTACTAGTATCCCTGGGGATCCATAAGGGGTCCCCGCTACATGTGAACCATTAACATTTACAATCTGATTCCAGGGCCGCCCCCATACCCCGTCCGGTATGGGCGCCAAAACCATGAACCTCAACACCCCGTCCGGTATGAGGGTGAAATGGGCCGTCCCCATACCCCGTCCGGTATGGGTGCCAAAACACGTAAGGTCTCCATACCCCGTCCGGTATGAGAGACCACGTTCCTGGTAGGGTTCCCTACGGACCCGGTCCGTCCACCATCTCCCAGGATATCTAGTCAGACTGTCCACATTATCCATTTATCAATTCACATAACCTTTTTGCCCTTTTTCTTGGTTTCAATCATCCAAACACACACAACATGTAAACCAGTAATGGACACCAAACAAGACAACACAGTATCGGGTTAAGCATAATACCAACCATAATAAAAGAAACCATGATTCATGTATATGAGACCATAATATAATTACATCAAACATCATGCTGCATTTAATACTGGAAATTAAATCAAACAATAACAGACCAACCCAGTATCAGACTCGGGCTCCATTGGCAACCTTAATCAATTATACATCTATAAAGTCACACAGTATAGTTTAATTATTTATTTAGCTTCAATACCGTGATAGGAAATAGGGTGAGGGGTCCTTACTTATTTCGGGGTCTGAATACCGCTCTACAGTGCGCCTACAGGCTGTCCCTAATTTTCCTGAATTTTTTCCAGAAAACTGAAACGCACTACCGGTACCTATACGTGTCCCAAAAAATCCCAAATCAGACCTAGGGCCCCTTTCAGCCAATATCGCAATTCCGGCACGGCGGCTCCGCTGTGCTCCGACGTCGGCGTCGCCGCTTGCGGCAGCGATTCGCCTCGAGTCGACCATTTTTGGCCGTTTTTGGCCGAATTCGGCCACACTTGCATCGGTCCCTACGATAAAACAACCCTAGGACCCTCGGTGGGCCAAAAAATCACGAAAAATTGAAACTTACCGGCAGCGGTGCTCTCAGGTTCGGCGGCTCCTCCAGCGTGAGTTGCGTTTTGATGTTTGGCTCCGATCAACCTGTAGAGAAAAGAACGGTGATCATAGTGGTATAAAAATTGCATCGAACGGAGGGCAGGAAGGGCCTCATCGGAGGCAAAAACCAAGGAGGGACGCGGCGGCGCCGCTGGGCTTCGGCTAGGTTTTTCGGCCGTTTGGCCTGTGGTTTGGCTCCGGTTTGGCTACAGGCAAACTCAGCATCAAAAAACGAGCAAGGGGGAGAAAATTTACCTCGATCGGCAGTCGAAAACTTCCCCGTTGCGGCGGCGGGTGGCGGCGGCCGGCTCCTCCGGCGTCTGGTTCTTCTTCTCCGGCGAGGCACTGGCAGCTAGGATTTTTATGGTCAGGTGTGGGTGGGGTTATTTATACCCTTTGCCTTTTAATCTCAACCGTCCATCAAGATTAAATCTGGGCCGTTCGATTGCGATTTAATTGAGATTAAATCTGGGCCGTTCATTGCGATGCAATCTGGGCCATCCGTGCCTGATTGAATCTAGGCCGTCCGTGCGTGTGAATCTGGGTCGTCCGTGCGCACGTTTGATCTGGGCCGTCCATGTGCGTGGGAACGGATCTGGGTCGTCCGATCGCGCGCACGCGGATCGCCCACGTGTCCCGTTCCCTGGTCAGCGTTGCCTTGCCACACGGCGCGTTCTGGTTGGCCAGGGCTGCTGACGTGGCTACTGACGTGGTGCTGACGTGGCGCAACTTTTCTAAATTGCGTTTTGACCCCCGGTTTCTGATTTTCTTTTCAAAAACACCCCAGAATCCAAATTTTCACCCCTTTTTCCCAAAATCAATTTCAATTAAATCCAAATAATATTTTTACCTAATTTTATTATTATTATTATTTTTATTTTCATTAAATTAAATTAAATAAAAAAATCAAATAAATAAATAAAATTTTTATTTTTATTTGGGTGTTACAACTATGTTGAAATATAATTGCATTTTTTGTACTACAACTATAGTAAGAAAAGGCTACAATTACATATAAATATCATAATAACCAACAAATTAATATTCAATGGTGACTCCCGTCACCCATATGTTGAGTTAAGGAAGAAGAGCTAGGGGTTGTCCATTGTTTTCACAAATAACACCAATTTATATCTTATGTTCCTCCTCATCATTCTTTCCCTTGTTATCTTTTTCATTGATTATGTTGCCTCTATTTGACTATTAAGGCATTGTCATGAAAAACTCCTCTGACATCTTGCTCTTTGACACACGTCATGACTTGGCCTACCAACCTTTCTTTTCACTGAGGTACTCCCTTCTTCCCCATCCTCCTTATTCTTCCTTGGCCTTTCCACCTTCTTCCATTCCCTTGGTGGCACTATAAAACTACTTTCTTCTTCCGTGTTCTTCTTTCTTTGTTTTGAAATGGGTTTATCTGGGTAGATTTCATAAAGTATAAAATCAGTTACCTTGATAACTGATTAAAACGATCTCTTAGATTCCCTATGAATATAATACTATAGTCCCACATGAATATAAATATTATCAAGCTTTTTTTTCTATTTCTAGATGAATATAGTACTCCAAAAGGCCAATTTTTTAAGTTAGAAAAACTAAAAGGGACATACTGTATCATATATTTAAGTATCCCATTGTCGTTTCTCAACCATCCAGGCTTTAGTCCTTTGCTAGATTGTACATTTGCAATTTGTATTAGGTCAACGGAGATGCTCCAGAGTGTACTATCAGGAAAAAAATTAACCATTAACAAAATCCATTTAACCTAAAAGACAATCTTAGAGAGTTAAGTGACAAAAATTTTACTAATAAGATCAATATTATTAGCCATAGCTTGGAGGTCCCTATCAAAGGAAACTATAGTTGTTCCAGCTATTGGACATTTTCTTAGTCTTCTGCGTTTATGCAAATTCCCCTATAAATTATTTTATATTATGATCTAAAAAACCCAGTATGTAAAATTTTTTCACATATACATATATATATATATATAGAGAGAGAGAGAGATCGTGGAAAAATCATTTGTTGAGTAGACTGAAATGTATGGACATCTTCTTCATCTTATCTCTTGAAAGAAATGGGAATTGCTACCTCAGCCTCCGGTGCGATATTTATACCTTTAGCAATTAATCATTCTGCCTATGCGGCTTGACGTTCTTCCTTTTCTTTTTCTTCTTCTTTCACCTTCTCTCTAAACTCCATAATTTTTTTTCAAGATGGACCATTTTAATAAATTTCCCAAAAAACAATATCGAAACCTTCACACATCTGTATAATGTTTAACTTACCCATATGATTTTTTGCACTCTATCAGTAATGTTGAACTATTCTCTTCTTTTTCTAACTGAATCCTGATCTGTAGCAAGTCTTTCTTCATTTCTTTTTACAAATGGTTGAATTTCCCAACCAGTGAGATTTAAGGTCTCAGCTTGAGATAGAATCGATGATATCTTATGTATCTGGAGAAGATTGTAAGAGATAGAGAGATAGAGAAAGAGAGAAATGTATAATGGGGGATGAAAAAAGCAAAAAAAGTTATAAGTAGTAGAAAAGGGTCTAATGGTGAAGGGTCATATACACTGACTGAAGTGGCCCTGGTTGGATTCCTTTTAAGAATGTGAGGATAGAGATTTCATTTTATTATTATTATTTTTGATAAAAAAAGGACATATTTTATTATATTTTTTTCCCCCATCTACAATCTTCTTTTTTTCCCCTTACAATACATGCCCTTTACCCAGTCATAAACCATTAGCCTTATTCTATATTCCGCAATATATCTATATTTAAGTAATGGGTATTAATGTTGTGGATTTAATTACAATTTAATCTAAATTTACAAAATCTTATATTATATATATATATATTATGAGTAGTTAATTAATAAAATATTTAAATAAATAAATTTTTGACGTGATTGGTTACAGATTGAGAACAATATGTAGCATGTCATGATTGATGCAAAATCTTAAAGTTTTTAAATAATTTAATTTAATTTTTATTTTAAAAAACTTGGTACATATATACTAAAATGTAATAACAACATAAATTAAATTAAATCATGCACCTGCAGTTAATTTCATTGTATATATTTCGATCTATGTTTCATTATCAACCTTTTTAGTTTTGTGTTTATGTATATTTAGTTTTATCTTATTATATGAGCTAAAATAATGAAATATATACAATGAAATTATTAGTGACTTTGATGCTTTTAAATAATTTACATGAAAAAATAAGTAATTATGATAATATATATTAAAATATCCATTATCATTGTTAATTAAAAATTAACAAAGTTTTTAATAACTATATTCATATAGATTCCCTTTTTTTTATTTGACTAAATTAAGAGAAAATATTAAAAGATTAAAAAAAATATAATAATTAATTAATTCGTCAATTATAAGATTCGATTTTAAATTTGATACTTTCAATAAATAAACATACGATGTGTGTGAATATGTATGAATATATAAATATATACATATATGTACAGATAGAGGCAAAAACATGCAGACACATACATATGGTCGTGTCCACTTCTTACTTATTTTTAAGATTAAAAATAAAATAAAATAAAAGAAAAGTCTAGGGATATAAGGGAGAGTTGATCGAAAATATATATTAGATTGAAATACTTTACGACGAGATTCCTCTTAAAAATGAAAAATTATAAAGATTTAAACTTTTAATATGTTTGTTTTTTGAAATCTAAAAATAATAAAAGAAAACTTCAACCTTTAATTAAGCTAAAATGATTATACAGTACTTGTTCTTTAATTTCTTACATTTAAAGATCTGCAAGGCATGTGCACATTTTTGAGATAGGGGGAGGATATTTTTACATTTTACTATTCGTTGACAACATGAGAAAGTAATATTTTTTATTTGGGTAAGTAATTTATAATTTTTCTGATTTATATTTTCATTTGAGAAAGTAATTGACCATATTCAAAAAAATCTAATCAACCATATAGTGTTGCGCACTATGTTTACCTATTTATACATAATAAATAAATTTATATGCTTGAAAAAATTACTTTTTACCCTAAAATAATATCAAAATAAGATAAATTAAATTAAAAATAAGTTTAAAAATACCACATTTCTAATTAGACGGATATATGAGAGAATAGATTGTATTGGATTTGCCCAACAAATACATAAGAAATATAAT
>NW_019013348.1:0-13145 GCF_000150535.2 Carica papaya | reverse complement strand
ATTTTGACCTACTATAGTTCCTTCAACTAAGGGAACCTAATAACCATGAAATGTTTTTTTCGCCTAAAAACATAATAGGCACATTGAGATTTAACTCAATTTAATCACGGCATCACCACCAACATAAAAAAAAAAGTTAGAGTTTAAATTTGTTTTCCATGAAAAAGGAATACTTATTACAACCTCTGGAGAATTTATTGGTATTGATTTTTAGAAGTCTCATCCACCCCATCTACCCAACAAAAGAAAACATAATTACTTTATAATATTGTTATTGAAAGAGATGAAAATAGATAAAATACTAATAGTGAAAAATTAAATATTGAAGCTAACTTTTATAAATTAAATAAAGGATAATAATTACTGTAGTTAAGTTACAGTAATTAAAGAAAAATATAAATCTTATTTTATTCTTAATTAATTTAAAATCGAATTGAATTAGTTAAAAAAAATTGTATTTGTTACAATAACGAAGTATTCAAGAGTAATATTCTCCATTTACTAGACCTATTCGAATTAAAAGATTAAGGAACTAAAAAAATAAATAAGAATCGAATTAAATAAGTTGTAAGAAGCAAGAGTACCTTAATTTAAAGGAGTGTGTTTGTGCTTGAAAGGGGTGGTGTTTACTTCCAACTGCATCACCATACATACCCCGTTCAGTGAATAATAATAATAATAATAACAATAATAATAATAATAATAATAATAAAGATTTTAAAATAAAAATCTACAAAGTTTAATATTTGAAAAAAAAATAGTTTTACTTTTTATTAAAATGAAACTTTACATCTTTAGTGAAAGTTAAACTCGTAAATATTAAATAAAACACAAATATTTTAACTACTACTATATTATTATAATTCATTATAATTGTTAATAGCTATAATTATGCAGCCAGCAAAACAGATTTTCAATTAAGTAAAACTCATAATGTATAATTTTACAAATTTTAATTCAGTTAAAATTTTTATAAAATTCATAAAAGATAAAGATAAATAAGAAAATAAAATTTTGCAAAATATATAAAATAAAATATTACCTTAAAAATGATTTTTATTTTTTCCTTCATCAATGTAAATTAATTTTTTATTGCATCAAATGCTGCTACGCACCTTTTTTAAAAAATAAAATAAATATAAAAAAACACAATAAAGAGATATGATAATTGATTTATGACGTCAATTATGTATGAAAGCTTACTCTTCCTTACTCTTTTCATCAGATGCTTTGATGAATTCCTCACATTTAAGCGCCATTCGACAAGCACCAAGGCTGCAATTAAAAACAGCTAATTATTTTTTTAAATAAAAATTGTGTAAATGTATTAATTAAATTATACACATAAATTATAACACAATACAAATAATCTCCAATAAGAATGCACACAAAAGTGTTGTTTGACTCGAGATTAATTAGGCGATATACACTAATTGCAGTACATTTATATGAGAAGAGGGAGATTGTTTTTTTTCTCGAATCTGCAATGTTCACCGAGGCAACAGTTGAGAGTTACAATGAGTTTAGTATTTATAACAAATTTCTAATAATCTAGGTCATTTCTAGTGATTGATATTTAGGTTATCAATATTATATGCAATAATGAACTTGCATTTTTTTGTATTTTGTGTTTCGAGTTTGGATGAATCTTACCAGTAGTTTTATGAGAAAAATATTTTCTTTTAAAAAAAAGAAGAGTTTAATTTAATCCATTTATAATATTGTATAAAGGACAAAGATGCTTTTTCTTCAAATAAATTACTTCAACTGATAAAAGGCATTATATTTGCATATTTGAGAATGGTTAATTACTGCTAAAAATTATACAACAGATGATAAAATTTTACCAGCAGATTTATATTGTCACTAAAAGTCAAAATGCCACAAAGTAAATTTGCGGCAAATAGAGGAAGCCATGTATCCATTTCATGCACAACTTGTCCATTTCTTTATTTGAAAAAAAATTATTTAACTTTTGTATTGACAAGAAGTACAAAAGATATCGGAAATAAAATAGTTTATCTTTATGTTCTAAAACCTAAAGAAAAGTCAATCTCCTCTGTTGTAAGACACTAAAACTTCTCTCTCTCTGTTAGTCACATCTCATTACAGTCATCACCCATTACCTCTCGTTATTCATTGAAGTATTAGTTTTCCTTATCAGTCGTTAAATATATATTTTAAATAGTAAATTTACATTGCTTAATTCACTCATTTGTATGAGATTAAATTATTTCTTCAAGTTATATCATACCTTATTATTTGACTGAACTACAAATTTAGCTGTATTTCTTTATAGTACTGTATAAGTAACCAAACAATATAAGTTAGTGCAATAACATCCAATACAACATTTACTTCTTCCTTTTTCAAAAAAATCATGGATAAAAACCATTCTGCTTAAGCAAGTGAACAAAAAACTGAGACTCATGAACAACTATATATCTTTCAAAAGTCTTTACTACATCTCTCGGTATGTTACATACTATCTGATTACACTTTTACATCCAATTAAGAAGATAGAAACAAACTGTAGAATGAAAGTTACTTTTAAATCCTACTAAAAATTAGACAATAAATGACACAATTTTAGTGGGTGATAGAGGTTGTCACTAAGAGTCAAAATATCGCTAAGAAATAAATATACAGCAAATAAAGGAAGCCACTTGTCCATTTCATGAAAAATCTGTCCATTTCTTTGGAAAAAACTTATTTAACTTTTATATCAACAAATAAATACATAAGAAGCTTGAAATAAAATAGCTCATCTTTATGTACTCAAACTTAAAGAAAATTTGATTTCTTCTATTATAAGACATCAAAGCTTCTATCTTTGTATTAGTTGCATCTCATTGCAGTCGCCATCAATCACCTCTCATTATTTATTAAAGCATCAGCTCTCTTGATCAATTGTCAAAACATTGTATTTTAAATAGTAAATGTACGTCATTTGATTCATTCATTTGTATGAGATTAACTAATTCATTCAAGTTAAGTTCTACTTTGTTATTTCATTGACTTACACAATTAGTCGTATTTCTTTCTAATACAATATTAGTTTAAAAAATGTAAGTCAATATAATAACAACCATTACAATAATTACTTTTTTTTAAGAAGATGTCATCATCCATAAGTAGTAAAAACCATTTTGCTTGAGCAAGTCAACAAAAAACTTAAGCTCATGAATAAATATATATCTTTCAATAGTTCTTACTACATTTCTTGCTAAGTTATGTACTATTCGATTAAACTTTTAAATCTAACTAAGAAGAAAAGAAACAAAATACGGAATGAAAGCTTAAACATCCTTAAGTAACAACCCAAACTTTAGAAAAAGATTCATCAAGTATAAAATTTGTATCTGGTACCTTTAATAAAGGTCCTATTAGAGGTAAAAATTATACAATAGACCATATAATTTTAGGGGTTGATTCAGACTGTCACAAAAGTTGAAATGTTGCTAAGTAATATGGGACAAATAGAGGAACTCATGTGTCCATTTCGTGCCCACCCTATCTATTTCTTTACTTGAAAAAAAAAGTTGTTCAATTATTGTATCAATAAAAAGGAGTACAAAAAAAAATTAAAAAATATAGTTCATCTTTGTCTTAAAACCTAGAGAAAATGTTATCTACTTTGTTGCAAAATACTAAAGCTTTTATCTATGTGTTTGTTGCATTTCATTGTAGTCACCATCAATCGACTCTAATTATTCACTAAAAGTGTCAGTTCTCATAATTGGTCATCAAAACTATATTTTACGCAATAAATATACATAATTCAATTCACTTATTTATTATAAAATTAAATAATCATTCAAATTAGGTTATACTTTATTATTTGATTGAAGTATAAATTTAGTAGTATTTGTTTTTAGTACTGAATCAACTATGATTTTTTTAAGGAAAAATCATTATTCATTAACAATAAAAAACATCATGCT
Source organism: Carica papaya (assembly GCF_000150535.2). Next base: position 9,201 of record NW_019013348.1, on the reverse strand, counting down.
CAAGTAACTGAAGTAAAAACTTAGGAGGTTCATGAACAATTATCTATCTTTCGGAAGTCCTTACTCATCTCTAGCTCAGTTATGTATTATTCTTATAATAATTATGAACCCAAGTAAGAAAAAAGCAAAAAAAATGCGGAATGAAGGCTTAAACATCCTCAAGTAATAACCTAAACTCAAAGAAATATTCATCAAGTATAAAATTTAAACTTGGTACCAAATTTGTCATATAACTAAGTAAAATAAAATCTATACTAAATTAAATTTTAAGACAAAAAATTTGTCTCTTAGTGCGACGTAACATTAAAAAAAAGACTAAAACCTTAAGATTTAGATGTAACACCGCAATTTTAGAGCTTTATTAAGACCTGATACATGCTCAAAACCTCATAGTTGTCTTAAGATAGGTCTAGAACGCGAGAACAATTTTAAAACCTTACACAACCTTTTGGCAAAGCTATCTTGTAACCTCATAGGTATCTCAAAATAACTCTAGAAGCCAAAAGTTTCCTTATCCTCAACTACGCTTGAACCTTAGCATTGTTTATCCCAAATTATGTAGGTAGTCCTAAAACACTACACAAGGACCCATGAGTTTCCCAACTTTGTGTTAATTTAAAGGAGTGCACTTGTGCTTGCGAGGGGTGGTGCTTGTTTCCAACTGCATCAATTAACATACCGCATTTAGTGAATAATAATAATAATAATAATAAAGATTTTAAAATCAAAATCTACAATGTTTAATATTTTAAAATAATAGTTTTAATTTTTATTAAAATGCAAACTTTACATCTTCAGTGAAACTAAAACTCATAAATCATAAATAAAACACAAAAGTTTTAACTATTACGACTTTGTTATAATTCATTATAATTATTGATAGCTATAATCATATAGCCAGCAAAACAGATTTTCTATTAAGTAAAACTCATACTGTATAATTCTATAAATTTAAATTTAGTTAAAATTTTCACAAAATCTATAAGAGAAAAAGATATATATAAAAATAAAATTTTGTAAAATGTATAAAATAAAATATTACCTTAAGAAAGGATTTTTATTTTTTCCTTCATCAATGTGAAATTATGTTTTATTGCATCCAATGCTAGCCTGAGTTAATCCAGAGAATAAGGGAAACTCAGTCAGCTGATCCTGCCCTAGTAGACCTCAAGAACAATGCAGAACAGGGAGTTAGCTCAGAATTCCGAGTCTCTGTTGATGGGTTACTCTGATTCAGGACAGGGTGTGTGTTCCAAGTGACAGTGAGTTAAAGAGAGACATCATGATAAAGGCCCATAGCTCAAAGTTTGTCATGCATCCCTGAAGCACCAAAATGTACCAAAGGATGCAACCCCGGTTTTGGTGGAATGGGATGAAAAGGGACATAGCTAACTTTGTCTCTAAATGCTTGGTATGTCCGCAGGTCAAGGCAGAGCATCAGCACCCAGATGGGTTACTTCAGCCTTTACCGATCCCAGAGTGGAAGTGGGAACATATCACCATGGACTTCGTGACAGGGTTACCTAAGGCACACTTAAGACATGATGCCATCTGAGCAATTGTTGGCCGACTTACCAAGTCTTCCCACTTCTTAGCCATCAGGATGACCGATCCCTTGGACAAGTTGGCAAGAATGTATATCCAGAAAATTATCAGATTGCATGGAGTCCTAGTGACAGTGGTGTCCAATAGGGACCCCAGGTTCACTTCTCAATTATGGAGTAGCTTTCAGCAAGTCATGGAAATGAATCTGTCCCTCAGTACTGCTTTCTACCCTCAGACTGATGGACAATCAGAAAGGACAATTCGTACACTTAAGGATATGCTTCGAGCTTGTGTCCTTGACTCTATGGGCCATTGGGATGACCATCTGCCCATGATAGAGTTTGCCTACAACAACAGCTACCAAGTGAGCATTGGCATGGCTCCGTATGAGGCGTTATATGGGTGCCCATGTAGATTGCCGATTTATTGAGAAGAAGTGGGCAATAGAAAATTGTTCGGCCCGGAGCTGGTAGAGGAGACTACATCCAAGATAGTTAAGATCAGGAGGAACATTCAGAGGGCTCAAAGTAGGCAGAAGAGTTATGCGGACACCCGGAGGAGAGATTTAGCGTTTGAGAAAGGCGACCGGGTGATCCTTAATGTCACTCTTTTTAAGGGAATTAGTATGTTCGGTAGAAGGAAAAACTGACCCCTGATTTATTAGACCATTTGAAGTCTTTAGACAGGATTGGTACCTCCGCCTACAGACTAGCACTGCTTCTAGAGCTTTCCAAAGTCCACAATGTGTTTCATGTGTCCATGCTATGCAAGTACAACCCGGACCCCTCTCATGTCTTGGGCCACGAACTTCTCCCACTCCAGGAGGACTTACCCTACCAGGAAGTACCAGTCGGCATTACGGATCGAAAGAGCATATTACTCCGCAACCAGGAAATATCCTTTGTAAAGGTCGTATGGCAGAACCACACACCAAGGGAGGCTACATGGGAGCTAGAATAAGACTTTAGAGTCCAGTACCCTCAGTTATTCGATCGAGAGAAAGAGGCAAATTTGAAGGACCAAATTTCTTTTAAGGGGGAGAGAGTTGTAACACCCAACTATTTCCTTATTTATTTTTTTTATTATAATTATTTTATTTTATTTTATTTTGTTTTAATTTATTCTACGTAAATATAAATAAGTATTAATAGAATTTAATTTATTTCTGGAGGTATTTTTGAAAGAAAAATCAGAAACTGGGGGTCAAAACGTAATTTAAAAAAATTGTACCACGTCAGCTGCCCGGTCAGCAGCCCTGGCCAACCAAGGTGCACCAGGTGGCAGAGAAGCTGACGCGGGAGGCCACGCGGGAGGGAGCCATGTGGGTGATCCGCGTGCGCGCGATCGAACAGCTGAGATCCGTTCCCATGCGCACGGATGGCCCAGATTGCATCGCGCACGAACGGCCCAAATTGAATCGCGTACGGACGGTCTAGATTAAATCGTGATTAAACGACCTAGATCCATTCCCTATTTAATCGCGATCGGACGGTCCAGATTAAAAACAATGGACGGCTCAGATCAAAAGCATATGGATATAAATAACCTCATCCGCACCCAAACCCTAACCCTAGCCGCCAGAGCCCCTCGCTGGAGAAGACAGCCCAGCTACCAGGGAGCCGTCCGCCGCCACCTGCCGCCGTACCAGAGCAATTTCTGGCCGCCAAACGAGGTAAAAATTCTATCGTTTGCTTAGAATTTGATTCTAAACCCACCTATGGCCAAATCAGAGCGAAAGCACTGGCCAATTATCCAGAAACCGCCGTCGAAGCTTAGAGGCGCCGCCACGGGGTGTCTCAATTTTTGCCTCTAATGAGGCCCTTGCTGATTCCCATTTGATGTGATTTTTTGACCATTGTGATCACTGTTTCCTCCTCTACAAGTTGACTGGAGCAAAACACCCAATCGCGACGTGAGCCTGAGGAGCCGCCGTACCGGAGAGCCCCTCCGCCTGTAAGTTTTAGTTTTCCGTATTTTTTTGGCCTACCGAGGGCCTTAAGGATATTTTCTCACAGGAACCGACACAAGTTTGGCTGAATTCAGTCGAAAACGGCCGAAAACAGCCAACCCGGGCGGATCGCTGCTGCGCTGTCGTCAGAGCACGGCGGAGCCGCCATGTCAGAATTCTAAAATTGGCTGAGTAGGCCCTCGGTCTGATTTTTGGGTTATTTGGGACATGTGTAAGTACCATAAGCACGTTTCAGTTCCCGAAAAAAAATTCAGGGAACCTAGGGACCGCCCGTAGGCGCAGTGAAAATCTAGTTTTCGGCGTCAGATCAAGTAAGAACCCCTCACTCTATTTTCTACCATGAAATTAAAGTCCGAATAAATGGTAATACTATATTTTGTGCAATTAATAGATATGCATAATTAATTAAGGTTGCTAATGGAGCTCAAAATCAGATATTATTCCCTGTCGATTCCTGCTTGATTTATTTTACAGTTTAAATGCATTATGGTATCTGGTTTATCTATTCTATGGTTTTAAATGCATGAATCACTGCTTACTTCACTACTATTTGATTTTGGGAATCTAAGATATGCTTGTTTTGTTGGATGCACGTTACTTGTTTATGTATTCATGTTTGAGTTGGTAACGGAGACTAAGGAAAAATAGGAAAGGGGTGTGATTTGATAAATGGATAAGATAACAGCCTCACTAGATATCCTGGGAGATGGTGGACGGATCGGATTTATAGGGAACCCTACCGTGAACGTTGTCTCATACCGGACGGAGTATGGAGACTTTATTATTTTGGTGCTCATACCGGACGGGGTATGGGGACGGCCCGCTTCACCCTCATACCGGACGGGGTATTGAGGTCTATTATTTTGGTGCTCATACCGGACGGGGTATGGGGACGACCCTGGAATTAAGTTTGTTAAGGAGAATGGTTCACGTGTAGCGGGGACCCCTATGGATCCCCATAGATACTAGTAGGCTGATAAAAATGGGCAATTATTGTTTGATGAGTTGAATATAAAAGTATGATATGTGCTATGTTACAGATTATATATGAATTCATGATATTTATAATGTTATTATTTTCATAGGTTGTTTTTATAAATCTCACTGCGGTAAGTGGACAGTAAATGGTTTGATTATTGATAAATGAATTTGTTTAAATCTACTGCTCCATTGGTTGTTTTAATTTTCTACCAACCTTTACTTCTGTGATAGTGAATAGTGTGATGTCCTTATTGGGCTAGTGTAGCTCATTCCTTATTTAACCATTTCAGATCAGGAGGACCTGGTTCCCAAGCTCGATCCACAAGAAGACGGGAGTAGATGCTAGATACCTTATAGTTTCTTTTATTTTTCTTATTTCTCGTATTTCTTTTAGAGAACTTATTCCGTGATATTGTTTAGTACTTTTAAGTTATTGTGTAAGGGATATTAACTTTAATATTTTATTTCGCTTCCGCACTCAGATTATTATATGTATTTCCTTTTGAATTTCCGGGACTGTTACAAAATCTTTTAGTCTCTGCCTTCATAGAAGATCAGTATTGCATATATTTGAATAATAAAATACAAAAATATTAAATGTAAAACACTGCTATTACTCAAAACATCAAACAAAAATGTAAATTGGAATAAAATTAAATATGCAATTAACAAAAATGCTCTGATACCAATATTAGGAAACTCATGGAATTAACATATAATCCATAAAATAATTCTTTAACTATTTTTCTAAGATTATTTTGCATAATTTTATATACAATCACATTAATTATTCATTGTAGTTCAAGCTCTACAATAGATATTTTTCTATAATTTTTTCAAAGTACTTTTTTTGAAAAAAACTTAGATAAAAAGACAAAAGTATCACCATCTTCAACATCTGAATAGCCGAAAGGAAAATGATTTATAGGTTTATTAATAGAACTTCTATTTCTAAATAAAATTGATATTATAAAATACATAACTCTCTAATTTTTTGTCCAAAAATTATAAATAATATCCCCAACTATTTGATTGAGTGAGAGGGAGACAAATTTGAGGGACCAAATTTCTTTTAGGGGAGAGAGTTGTAATACCCGGGGCTAAAATTTAGCCCGAGATTAATTTTAGCGTTAAACAAAATTTATAAAAATCTAATTTTAAAATTAATAAATTTTGGAAAAAAAGGGTGAAAAGTTGGGTTCATAAGGTGTTTTTGAAAGAAAAATCAGAAACTAGGGGTCAGAATGTAATTAAAAAAAATTACACCATGTAGGACCGCCTAGTCAACAACCCCAACGAATTGGAGCGTGCCAAGTGGCAAGACATGCTAACTCAGTGCCATGCGGAAGGCCGAGCTAGCAATTCGTGTGCCCGCGATCGGATGGTCCGAAAGCATTCACGCGTGCGTGGACAGTCCATTCCTTCCTCAAGCACAATCGGACGATCGTGATTAAATACGATGAACGGTCTAGATTTGTTCTCTCTTTAAACGTAATCGGACGGTCGAGATCAAATCACGATGAACAGTCCAGCTTTATTTCTTCTTTAAATGCGATCGGACAGTCGAGATCAAGCACGATGAATGATACATATTAATGCAATATAGGTATAAATATTTCGAATTACACTGAATCCAAACCCTAGCCACTAGACTCCCGTCGAAGAAGAAGAACTAGTCACCGAATAAAGGAGCTGATCGTCGCCCGCCGCCACGCAGAGCCACCTCCAACCACTAAAAAAGGTAAAAATTCTACTATCCATTTAGAATTTGATACCGAACACCCCCATGGCCAAATCGGAGCAAAAAGAACAGAAGGTGAGTCGAAAACCACGAGCAAAGCCTGGCGGCACCACAGATAAAACCCGCATCTGCCTCCGATGAGCCCCTTCTCATTTTTTATTTTGTGTAATTTTTTCACCGTTGTGTTCACCGTCCTATTTTCTATAAGCTGACTAGAGAAAAATACCCAGCTGCAAATGTAGCCGGTGGAGCCACTGCACTGAAACATCCCGCCGCCGATAGGTTTCTATTTTTTTACTTTTTTGGCAAAACAAGGCCCCCTAATGTGTTTTCTCGCAGGGATTGGTATAAAACTAGCCAAAACTTGCCAAAACTGGCCAAAAATGGCAAGGTCGAGGCAAATCACTACCACAAGCACCAGTGCCATTGCCGAAGCACGGCAATGTCGACGTGCCAAAATTTTAAATTTTGCCAAAAAAAGGTTTTTAACACCGATTTTGGGATTTTAGAATATTTTTAGGTATGTGAAGTGTGTTTTAATCTCCGCAGAAAAATTCGAAAAATCTAGGGACTGCCAGTAGGCACAATAAAAAGTTTTATATTTCAGACACCGATTCAGGTAAGAATCCCTCACCTTGTTCTCTGTTATAGAATTGAAACTTAATAATCGATAATATGGTATTTATATAATTTAGAAAACTTTGAGAATTATTACAGGTTACCAATGGAGCTGGAATCGATTAGTCATTTATTTGTTGTCCTGTGTAACTGATTGTTGAATTTGCAGCTTTAAATACATGATGATATATTGGAATGGTTGAATGATTCAGTTGTGCTTTCTTGATATATATATTGCTTGTCTTGCGTGATTTACGGTTGATTTGTGAAATTAAAAATTAATATGCAAGGGAAAAATTGATTGGTCACGTGAATTAATGAATGGTAGCCTTACTAGATATCTTGGGAGATGGTAGACGGACTGGGTACATATGAGCGTTGCCTCATACCAGATAGGGTATCAAAGGAATGGTATTTTTGGCGCTCATACTAGACGAGGTATGGGGACAGCCCGATTCACCCTCATACTGGACGAGGTATTAAGGAATGGTATTTTTTATACTCATATCGGATGGGGTATGGGGATAGTCGGTTAGTTGATAATGTTGAATATTGGTTTACGTGTAGTGGGACATCCTTATGGACCCCCAATGATACCAGTAGGCAAATAAAAAGGGAAAATGGTTGCTATTGCTCACTTGAAAATGAGATTGGAATGTTATTTGAATTATTGTATCTTTATAGGTCAATTTTGAAAATCTCGCAACAGTAAATATATGTAATAAATGATTTTTCCTTATGATAAGTGAATTTACTTAAATCAAGAACTCCATTGGTTGTTTTTATGATTTTTACCAACCTTCAGTTTCTGTATCAGTGAGTAGTGTAATATTCTTATTGGGCTAATGTAGCTCACCATTTCATTAACTATTTCAGATCAAGAGAACCAGTACCCAGATCCCGATCAATGAGAGGGTTGCGAATAGAACCTGGACTCCCTTCAAAAGCTAGTGAAGGTCGTCCTAGAATGCTCAGTATATTGCCTTTTGTTTATTTCTTTGATTTTTGTTTGTTTCTTTTAAAAGAAAAATTCTTGTAACCCTAATGGGCATTCTAAATTATTGTGTAAGAAATGCGAACCCTAAACTCTATTATTATGCTTCTACATTTAATTCATGACTTTATTTTCTTTTAAGTTTCGAGCCTTTACATTTATTACTCAAATATATTAGATATTTGTCTAATATGAAGGTAGAGACTAAAAGCTTTAATTTAATATTTTTTTATATTTTTGACAAAAAATAAGAGTTATATATTTTTTAAAATTAATGTTATTTAGAAATAGAGGTCCTGTCAATGAACCTACAAATTTCCTTCCTTTCAATTGTTCAGATGTTCAAGATGAAGATATTTTTATCTTTTCATCTATTTTACTTTTTTCAAAAAAAATACTTTGAAAAAATCATATAAAAATATTTGTTGTAGGACTTGAACTACAACGAATTATTAATGTGATTGTTTGTGATACTATGCAAAATTATCTTAGAAAAAAAAGTTACAAAATTATTTTATAGATTGTATGTTAATTTCATCAGTTTCCTAACATTGGTATCAGAGTATTTTGGTTAATTACATGTTCAATTTTGTTCCAATTCGTATTTTTCTTGAATGTTTTAGTAGTAATAATTTTTTACATTTAATACTCTTGTGTTTCATTACTCAAATATATGCAATGTTGGTCTTAAATGAAAGTAGAAACCAAAAAATGTAATTTAAAATATTATTTATAATTTTTAGACAAAAATTAAAGAGTTATATATTTTTTAAAATCAATTCAATTTAGAAATAGAAGTTATGTCAATAAGGCTAAAAAAAATTTTCCTTTCGACTGTTTAGATGTTGAAGATTGTGACACTTTGTCTTTTCATCTATTTTAGTTTTTTTTTCAAGAAAATACTTTGAAAAAATTATAAAAATATCCATTATAAGACTTGAACTACAATGAACCATTAATGTAATTATATATGAAATTATACAAAATGATCTTAGAAAAATAGTTAAAGAATTGTTTTATAGATTATATGTTAATTCCATGAGTTTTTTAATATTTGTATCAGAGCATTTTGGATAATTGCATGTTTAATTTTGTTCCAATTTGTATTTTTGTTGAGTGTTTGAATAATAGCAGTGTTTTATATTTAATACTTTTATGTTTTAATACTCAAATATATACAATATTGGTGTTCCATGAAGGTAGAGACTAAAAGCTTTAATTCTATATTTTTTATAATTTTTGAATAAAAAATAAGAGAGTTATATATTTTTTTAAAATCAATGCTATTTAGAAATAGAGGTTCTGTCAATGAACCTACAAATATTTTTTCTTTTCGGTTGTTCAGAGGTTGAA
>NW_019013347.1:0-10740 GCF_000150535.2 Carica papaya | reverse complement strand
GTTTTGCTCTGATCTATAGAAAAGGAAATGGTGATCACAACGGTGGAAAAATTATGTAGAACAAGAATCAAAAAGTGCCTCATCGGAGGCATTTTGTGAAATTCCCTGCAGCGGCGCCGCCAAGCTTTGCCCACATTTTTCTGCCAATCTGCCAGTCCTTTTGCTCCAATTTGGCTATGGGTATGTTTAAAATTGAATTCTAAGCAAAACAAATTTTTTTTACCTCTTTTGACAGTTGAAAAGGGCTTCGACGCGACGGCGGGTAGCAGTAGTCTCCTTCTCGGCAGCTAGGTTTTCTTCTCCGGCGAGGGAGTTTGGCCGCTAGGGTTAGGGTTTGGTGTGAATGGGTTATTTATATTCTTCCACATTTAATATGGGCCCTCCATTGCGTTTGATCTGGACCGTCCGATCGCGATTAAATAAGGAGTGAATCTGGGTCGTTCATCGCGATCTAATCTGGACCGTCTGATCGCATTTAAATCTGACTATCCAATCGCATTTGGAGAGGGAAAGCATCCGGGCCGTCTGTACGTGCGGGAATGGATCTAGGCCGTCCGATCACGGGCACACGGATCGCCTACATGGCCTCCTGCGTGGCACTGCATCAGTGTCCGCTGCCACATGGTGCGTCCTAATTCATCGGGGCTACTGACCGAGCATCCTACGTAGCAAAACTTCTCTAAATTACATTTTGATCCCCGATTTCTGATTTTTCTTTCAAAAATACACCCAGAACCCAAAATTTCACACCCTTTTCCCCAAAATTGTTTTCAATTTAATCCTCCATTAATTTTACTTCATTTTTACTCTAAATTAAAATTAAAAAATTGAAAAATTAAGAAATTATATTTATAAATAAATCTTAAATTATATTAAAAATCAATTTAGGGTATTACAAAATGGCCGGTAAAAGGAAAGGTTGTTGTTTGATTTATTGAATATTGATTTATAATGTGTGTCTGTTACCAATTGCATATGGAATCATAATAAGTGCTATGTTGTTGTCTCTATAGGTTACTTTTATAAATCTTACTGCGGTAAATGGTTTTATTATTAATAAATATATTGTTTAATTAAGTGCTCCATTAGTTGTTTTAATTTTCTACCAACCTTCATTTTTATGTCGGCAAGTAGCGTGATATTCTTACTGGGCTAGTGTAGCTCATTCATTATTTAACCATTTCAGATCAATAGGGCTAGGATCCAAAGCCCGATCCACAAGAGGATTGCGAGTAGGATACCAGTTGTATTTATTTTCTGTTTATTTCCTTAATTTTTTTGTACTTCCTTCAAAAGGTTAATTCCCGTAGCATTATTTGGAACTTTAAGTTTATGTGTAAGGAATGTAAACTTTAGGTATTTATTTCGCTTCTGCACTAAATTCATAATTTATTTCCTGTAGAATTTTCAGGATTGTTATTAGTTGGTATCAGAGCCGCGTCCCTCGGACCCATTCCTTACACAAAACCCCCCATAAGAAACACCAAAAATAATGAATTATCACTCAACCATTTCTTGTGAAATTTAGGTACAGATAGATGAGGAGAGGAAGACCCCCACTAAACCGAGCAGCCCAGGAGGGTTCGCTTAGAGAGGATGTTGACCGGTTATTTGAGATGGTGGAGAGACTCATTGCTACCCAGCAAGCCCAGGAGGAATAGAAGGAGCTACCTGACCCTCCCCCGCTGCCACAAGTTGAGCCACCCCTGCAGCGGAGGATCCCAAGCCACCTCGATATGACCCTGCTCCTCCACAGTACCACCCGGCACCACCACAGTATGATCCAGTGCCCTAGCCACCGCATCACCCGGCACCACCATTGTACAATCTGGTGCCTCCACCGTATCATCAAGTACCACTACAGGGCCATCCAGTCTATCCTTAGTACAGTCAAGTCCTTCATCTACGGGACCCAGCTCCTTTCATGATGGACCCAGGCTACATATAAAGGTATAAAAGACTAAATTCATCTACTTTTGCAGGGGGATCCTCCTTTGAAAAGGCCGAGTTCTGGTTAGCTGAGACAGAGAAAGCCTTTAAGACCCTTAGGGTGATTCCCAAACTGAAGGTCATCCTTGCTACCTACATGCTAGTGGAAGTAACAGACCGCTGGTGGCAACTTTAGCAGACCACCCTACCCTTTCCAGTCACTTGGGAACAATTGCTAATGGCCTTTCATGCAGAATACCTCCTAGAGCATCTCTGACATCTGAAGGAGATGGAGTTTGCACATTTGGTCCAGGGGGACATGACTGTATCAAAATATGCTTACAGGTTCTTAGAGTTGGGTCTATATTCTCCTAAGAGCATGATGAATGAAGGCAGGAAGGCTAGAAGGTTCGAGTGGGGGTCTCTGTCCTGAGATCAGACAATAATTGTTTGTGCTCGAACTCATTACTTATTCGACTGTTCTGGCCAAGGCACAGTTAGTGGAGAGGAGCCTTCGCACCTTCCCTCAAGCAGTAGGGAACCTCAAGTCCTCAGCCCCACACCACAGACCAGCACCTACTACACCTGTTCAACAGAACAAGAGACCCAGGCCAATTACTCAGGCTCCCCCTCAGGTTCCAGCAGTAGGACACGGTAGGTCTGTCAGAATTGTGGTAAGGATCATGGGAACTGACTCTACTATCACCTCAACAACACCTGCCGCATATGTGCTAGTGCCCAACATTATGCAAGGGAGTGCCCGAGGAACCAGAACTAGGCCAGACCTCTTATCTAGGGCAGGGCTTACAATCTCACTCAGCATGATGCAGAAGCTAACCTGGACGTGGTACAGAGTATGTACACTATCTCTAACCATCTTGTTCCTGTTTTGATTGAAGCTCGTGAATCGCATTCATTTGTTTCATATGTTTTTGCATCAAAATTAAATGTATTACCTGAAAAACTTGATCTGTGTTGTTTGTGTCTACTCCTGGGAGTAGGACACTACCGTGGGAGGTTGTATATAAGACCTGTGTCATAGATATAGTAGATAGAAAATTAAGTGTGGACCTAATAAAAATTGACACAAGGGACTTTGATGTAATTTTAAGAATGAACTGGCTAGCAGAGTAGCACCCCACTGTAGATTGTTTTAGTAAGAAAGTTGTATTCAACCCTCCTAATGAGGAGTCATTTACAAATTAATAAAATCATTTAACATTTGTTCCCTCATGGCAAATTTTCTTATTATCAAGTACTTTAAACCAGCTATTTTCTCTAACTAGGCAAAGCCAAGAAAAAAAATTTGTATTTAAGAGATTCCGGTAGTCCAAGACTTTCCAGATGTGTTTCTAAATGAGCTACCTGGACTGCCAGTGGACAGAGAAGTTGAATTCACCATAGACTTTCAGCCAGGTGCCCAGCCTGTTTCAGTTGCTCCTTACTGCATGAGCCATGTAGAGATGGAGGTATTGAGAAAACAGATCACAGAATTTCAAGACAGTAGATTCATCCGACATAGTGTGTCCTCTTGGGGTGCCAGAGTCACATTTACAAGAAAGGGAGATGGGATGTTGAGGTTATGTATTGATTATAGAGGTCTGAATAGGGACACGATCAAGAACAAGTATCTCCTCCCCAGGATCGATGACCTCTTTGATCAGTTGGAGGGTGCCCAGGTCTTCTCCAAGATAGACCTGCGTTCAGGTTACCATCAAGTAAAAATCAGGGCATAAGACATTCCCAAAATAGCCTTTCGAACTAAGTACGGACACTATGAGTTTCTGGTCATGCTATTTGGACAAACCAACGCTAGAGCCATCTTCATGGACTTGATGAATAGGGTTTTCAGATAATTTCTGGATCAGTTTATCATTGTGTTCACCGATGATATCTTGGTCTATTTAAATAGCAGAGAGGAACACACTCACCATTTGACTCAGGTTTTGGACCTTCTTAGGGAGAAGAAGCTGTATGCAAAGTTGAGTAAGTGTGGGTTCTTGCTTGAGAAGACTACCTTCCTATGACACATCATATCAAAGGATGGAGTGTCAGTGAACCCTAAAAAAGTTGAAGCAGTGCTCGGATGGGAAAATTTGACCTCGATTAAGGAGATCCGTACCTTTCTGGGGATGGCAGGTTATTACCGTAGGTTTGTGAAAGGGTTTTCTAGTCTATCTTCTCCTCTGACTCAGCTCACAAAGAAAAACATCAAGTTTGAGTGGAACAAGGACTGTGAGAGAAGCTTTTTAAAACTAAAGAGACGGTTAACCACCAGATCTGTGTTGGTCTTACCAAGCGGGTCGGGTGGATATACAGTTTACAATGATGCCTCCTACCTAGGGTTGGGTTGGGTTGTGTTTTGATGCAGTATGGGAAGGTCATAGCCTATGGGTCCATACAGTTGAAGAGTCATGAGGAAAACTACCCACCCATGACTTAGAACTTGCCATAATTATCCACACCTTGAATACTTGGCACCATTATTTGTATGGGGAGACCTTTCAGATCTATACCGATCATAAGAGCTTGAAACACATATTCACTCAAAAAAAATCTCAACATGCGTCAGAGAAGGTGGATAGAACTCCTCAAAGACTATGACTGTGATATCATGTATCACTCGAGTAAGGGCAACGTGGTAACTGACGCACTCAGCAGGAAAAGCGCAGGTACATTAGCTCATTTGATGGTTTCAAAATATAGGCAGATAGGGACCGTACAACAAGTATAACTTCAGGACCTGAAGAGAGTCACATGTTTGGGCCATCTGTCTGTTCAGCCGGAGTTAATTTAGAGAATAAAGGAAGCTCAGTCCGTCAATTCCACCCTAGTAGCCCTCAAGAAATATGCAGAACAAGGAGTTAACTCAGAATTCTGAGTCTCTGCTGATGGGTTGCTCAGATTTCAAGACAGCGTGTGTGTTCCAAGTGACAGTGAGTTGAAAAGGGACATCATGACAAAAGGCCCATAGCTCAATGTTTGCCATCATCCCGAAAACACTAAAATGTATCAAAGTATGTGACCCCAATTTTAGTGGAACAGGATGAAAAGAGATATAGCTGACTTTGTTTCCAAGTGTTTGGTATATTAGCAGTCAAGGCAGAGCATCAATGCTCATGTGGGCTACTTTAGCCATTACCAATTCTAGAGTGGAAGTGGGAACATATCACCATGGATTCTGTGACAGGATTGCTAAGGCACGTTCAGGATATGATGTCATCTGGGTAATTATTGACTGGCTTACCAAGTCTTCCCACTTCTTGGCGATCAGGATGACCGATCTCTTGGACAAGTTGGCAAGAATGTACATCCAAAAAATAGTCATATTACATGGAGTGCCAGTGACAGTAGTGTCCGACAGGGACCCCATGTTCACTTCTTGGTTCTGGTGTAGCTTTCAGTAATCCATGGGAAGGAAACTATCCCTTAGTACTACATTCCACCCTTATACCAATGGACAGTCAGAAAGGATGATCCGCACACTTGAGGATATGCTCCGAGCTTGTGTTCTTGACCTTGAGGGCCATTAGGATGACCATCTACCCCTGATAGAGTTCACCTACAACAATAGCTACCAAGCAAGTATTGGCATGGCTCCATATGAGGCATTGTATGGCTGCCCATGCAGATCGCTGATCTGTTGAGAAGGAGTGGGTGATAGAAAACTGTTTGGCTTAGACCTTGTAGAGAAGACTACAGCCAAAATAGTTAAGATCAGGAAGAACATTCAGACGGCTCAGAGCAGGCAGAAGAGTTATGCGGACACCCGGAGGAGGGTTTTTGAATTTAAAAAAGACGATCAAGTGTTCCTTAAGGTCACCCCTTTCAAGGGAATCGGTAGGTTTGGTAAGAGGGAAAAACTAAGCCCTCAGTTTATTGGGCCATTCAAGATCTTAGACAGAATGGTACTGCCGCCTATAGACTTCCCCATCTCCAGAACTTTTCAGGGTCCATAATGTGTTTCATGTGTCCACGCTACGCAAGTACAACCTTGACCCCTATCAAATCTTGGCCCACGAGCCTCTTTCACTCCAGAAGGATCTGTCCTACGAGGAAGTACCAGTCGATACTGTGGACCAAAAGAGCAGATTACTCTGCAAATAGGAAATTCCCTTCGTTAAGGTCATCTGGTAGAATCACACACCGAGAGAGGCCAGATGGGAGCTAGAATCAGACTTCAGAGCCTAATATCCCCAGCTATTTGATTGAGAGTGAAAGAGACAAATTTGAGGGACAAAATTTCTTTTAGGGGGGGAGAGGTAATGCCCAAATTAATTTAATTTTAAATTAAATTAATTATAAATATAATTTTTTAATGTTTTAATTTTAGAGTAAAAATGAAGGAAATAGGATGGAGGATGAAATTGAAAATAATTTTGGAAAAAAAGGGTGAAAATTTGGGTTCTGGGAGTATTTTTGAAAGAAAAATCAGAAACCGGGGCCAAAATATAATTTAAAAATATTTTACCAAGTAGGATGCCCGGTCAGTAGCCCTGACAAACCAGGTCGCACCGCATGGCAATGGACGCTGATGCGGTGCCATGCAGGAGGTCATGCGGGCGATTCCCAATTCTCGTTCGACATAATTTTTCCACCATTGTGATCACCGTTTCCTTCTCTACAGGTTTACTGGAGCAAAACACCCAACCGCAACGTGAGCCGGAGGAGCTTAAAAAATATCTATAATTAATTATAGGTTACTAATGGAGGCAGAACCAAAAATTGTTCTCTGTTGATTTATTTTATAGTTTAAATGAATGATAATATAATTTATGGATTTTATAGTTTGAATGCATGTATTGCTGCCTTACGTGACTACTGTTAAATTGAAAAACTGAGATATAATTGCATTCCCTGATGCATGTTTGTTTTGTTTATGTGATTACGATTGATTTGGAAAATGGAGACTAAAAGAAAATAGAAAATTATGTGATTAAGTGAATGGATGAAACGAAAACCTTACTGGATATCCTAAGAGATGGTGGACGGACCGAGTACAATAGGGAACCCTACCGTGAAAGTTGTCTCATACCGGATGGGGTATCGAGACTTTGTAATTTGGCGCTCATACCGGACGTGGTATGGGAACGACATGTTTCACCCTCATACCAGACGGGTATTGAGGCTTAGTGGTTTGGCGCTCCTACCGGACGGGGTATGGGGACGGTCCTTTAATTGAGAATGTTGAAGGAAATGATTCATGCGTAGCGGGGACATCCCCATGGATACCAGTAGACCGATAAAAGGAAAGGTGGTTGTTTGATTTATTGAATATGGATTTATAATGTGTGCCTGTTACCAATTGCATATAGAATCATGATAAGTGTTATGTTGTTGTCTCTATAGGTTGTTTTTATAAATCTCGCTACGTTAAATGGTTTTATTATTAAGAAATATATTTGTTTAATTAAGTGCTCCATTAGTTGTTTTGATTTTCTATCAACCTTCATTTCTGTGTCGGTAAGTAGCATGATATTCTAACTGGACTAGTGTAGCTCATTCCTTATTTAACAATTTCAGATCAAGAGGATCAGGATCCAAAGCTCGATCCACAAGAGGGTTGCAAGTAGGATACTTGTTTTATTATTTTTCTATTTATTTCCTTGTTTTTTTGTATTTCCTTCAAAAGGTTAATTCCCGTAGCACTATTTGAGACTTTAAGTTTATGCGTAAGGAATATAAACCTTAACCATTTATTTCACTTCCGCACTTAAATTATAATTTATTTCTTTGGATATTCTGGGGTCGTTACAGTTATAAAGTTCTATCATTATCTCAATAAAATTACCTTTTTTAACGTTTTAAAAATAAATGATGAATAAGTTCTTGAGTGCATGGATTAAAATTCAAAAGTTAATTTTAATAAAGCTAGCGATCATAGAGTTAATCAAATTAATATTTTTAATTATTATATATATATATATATATATTAAGTAAGATATCACATAAATATAATAAAATTATATCTCAAATAGTGATGAATTCTTCATTTAAGTTCAAAACTTTTATAAATTGTAGTGTAATAAAACCTACATTTTCTACGGCCTATATTAAATACTCAATCATACGTCATTTATCCTCCCATCACAATTCAATTGTTCTTCAATTAAATTTAGTCTTCTTGATTGGTGCAACAAAGAAGTATAGTGAAAAGTTGGTTTTTCGAAGTTTACATAATCTCTCAAGTTATTTATTATAGATTAAACTCAAGAGTATGCACTTAACCTCCATTCATTCGAAGAAAGCAAAAAAAATTCGTTCAATTATTCTTAACTTTCAGGCACAAATATAAAATTTAGATGTTCTATGTTAATATTTTCTAAGGGCTAAATCTCAGGTCATAGAGTTTAAAGGAGGATGCTTTGGAGAAGATCTGTACCATCAAAATCATACAGGACCCAAGACCTTGTTACACTCTTTCCCACTCCTTAAGGATTCACTTATAACATTCATACCAACATCTCTTTCCATTGTATATGTGTTTTTCTTAGATGGTTTCATAAGAACTCATATTAGTTGTCCTTTAGTTCTTCTATAATTAATTCCAAAGAGCTTTCTTTCTCTTCGCCAAAACCCAAAATCCAAACATAAATTTTCAAGTCTAATCATCTATCAAACAACAAGTAGTTTTGATAAGAGCATTCAATGCATGGCCACCACAGAACTTGAACAAACGACAACTAGTTAGAGAGCCTTGTCGTCCACCACCTCAACACCCAGAGTCTCTATAGATGCTGCCAGAAGCAATGTAAGGATTTGTATACTATGTGATGGAAGATGAAACAGGCATCAAGATTCCAATTGAAAGTGGTCATCAAGCTCGGGCCATTAATAAAAAAATATGATCATGCAGTATGGATTTTACGTATAGCCAATATCCTATGAAAGATTAAACTTCTCATCTACATAATCATTAAGTTAGAGTGATGATTATGGGAGATTAGAACTACGTTGGATTTCATGTATAGTCAATATTAAACTTACAAGATTAGTAAGAAGTTAAGTTAATATTACAAAGTAATATTTGTACGAGTATTCAATCATTTTAAAGGCTCACAAGGTGCTAAATGTTGTGACCATGTAAACTTTTAGTTTACAATTTAAAATATTGGCATTATCGACTTATATTTTTTATATTACACTAAGTAAGATATTAAAAGGTTTTTACAATTTTCATTAACAATTAGATCATGTTTATGACATTAAATTTTAGCTAAGTTTTATATATTGGTATATAGATATATGATTGAAACTAAAATATTCAATTAAAATAAATAATCACATTATTATAAAGTATAGGAGATTTTTTAAAAGAAACAAACAAATATATCACATTAAGTAATAAAAACAAAGCAATCTATGAATAGAAACAATGAGAATTTAGGGATGAAATAAAAAATTTAGCATGTTGATCAACAATTCATACTTAACAAACAAAAAATTAATGATCATATTTTTCATGAAGCCAAGACTTTTGAATTTTAGGAAAAATATGCAATCGTTTAATAAACTATTGTTTTTCAAAAAATAACAAACGCATTTGAAGACTAAAAAATTCCAGTTGGATATCACAAATTTCTACCAAATTAGAATCTTGATATCTTGTAAGGATTTGATGAAGTTATATTATATAATAGTATTATTACAAAATAAAAAAAATCAACTTTACCACACACTTTTTTATATAAATCATATGTGTACATAAAAAATTATTAAGTGATTGTGATCCTCTTAGTTTTTTTTCTATAATTTTTTGACAAATATTTATGGTATCATACTTATATGGTCGACAAATTTATTTGTATTATAAAGCTCTTGACACTTAATTATCTAATTTTAATCAATTATCAAGGTAATAACTATACATACATATGTATGTACGGCATGAAAAAGAAATGTGAAGAGGTGTGCAAGCATTTCCTTTTGAGAGGTAAGCCATTTTTTTGTGATTTTTTTAATAATGTTTAGGTTCCTTTTAAGCTGTTCACTTATCCCCAACTCCCTTTCCAAAACAGAAACAAATCGAGCTCAAACAGGCTCTGTTTTTGCTGCACCTTTAAACAGTGTAGGTATGTTAGCCTTCTTTTCCCTTTTCTGATTTTGATTCTTAAATTTATTATGTTTTTAAGGTTCATTTAGGTTTTTATAAGGGTTTACCTTCATTTAATCAAAACTTCAGTGATAATTCTACTTTTAGAAATCACTGGTTTGACAAAAACAAACTGTAACCCACTATTGACAGTGTAGGCAACCCGTCTGTGTTTTCTGGTCATCTTAAGTTAATTTGTTCATGCATGTAGATTTTTTTTTGAATTCTTTAGGAAGGTGATACCTTTAGTAATATATTTTATGCATGCAATGGTGTTTTATAGACGCATTATGAATAATTTAGTTTTCAAATATGATCTCTATTGTGGTTTTAGGATTGAATGAATGTGTGTGTTTGTGTCATGTGTCCATTTGGTTTAAAATTTGTAAATTTGATGGATTTTTGTGTATACATGCATTTGATAAACTGTTTATTAAAGGATGGTAAGATAGAAAACATAAATAGGGAAGGCATGGGTTTGGAAAAGAAAATATATATATCTCCTTGCGGGTTAGTTTTCTGCAAAGAGCAAAATTGGAAAAATAAATAAATTTCAAATAAATTAAATCTATAAAATGAATGAAATATAATCGTTTTAAAATAATTAAAAAATTAATCAAGAAAAGTAGAATAAAGTAAATAAAAGAAGTAAATTATCAAACAAAAATTAAAAATATATATATAAAATAATAAAAATAAATAAAAGAAATAAATTATCA